>JAQZBX010037559.1:0-23753 GCA_029593785.1 Cabassous unicinctus | reverse complement strand
GCAGAAAAATGAAGGGAGTGGAGAGAAGGGGGAGGTAGTCATGTTATCTGGGTGTTATTAATATAAAGGGCAATGTATCCTGGGTGACCAAGATAGAACCAATGTCCACTATGTGTTAAAACAGAAATTGTGACTGTAAAACCCCAGAGGCTAGGAGCCATTTACCTTGGACTAATGAACACTACCAAGCAAATGTAAACTAACAGATTAGTCAGTCAGTAACAGTGCCTGGTGCATAGTAGTTGCTCAACAAATAATTGTTGATAAGTGAATTTCTTCTACAATGCTATCAGTTCTCATCCTTTCCATTTTGCCATTCATATTCCCTAATATCTAGTAAATATTCTATAATCAAAATTGATGAAATAGGATCCCTAAAAGAGAAAGCTCAATGCAGTGGAAAAAATACTGGATTAGAATCATTTCTTGCTTCTGCTCTGTATGATCCTGGGGACAGGTCACAAGCCCTTTGGGTTTATTTCTTCATCTGTAAAATTAAGTGGTAGAGGTAGATGCTGTTTCAGAAGCTGCCCAATTCTGTATGTCTAATATCATAGTCACAAATATATAGATGCTACAGACTCAGAAAACTAAGGAAAAATGTTTATTATTTTCACAGTATGGAGTGGCTCTACCCTAAATCTAGACAGAAAGTTAAAGCTAACTTGGTAGTATTCAGGAGAAATTGCCAATATTGTAGAAAATCAAGATCACTTATCAAACTTTAAAAGAAAGGCCACAGGATCAATTTTTCAAATGAATCTCAGATTGAATCCCAATGTATAAAACAAAGGTCAAACGACTCTAACTGAAACAAAAGAAGGGTGTCTGAAGCCCCATCTATGCACCTTCTCCAACAGGTTTCTGCGAACACCGTTTTGACACCACTCACCTAATTACTAACTCTCCCTAGAATTCTCTATACCTTGTCATAGTTCTAAATGAAATTTTCAATTTCATTCAGACAAAAAACAAAACAAAAAAATTGGAAAAGTATATATATTCTCTTTCAAGAGCATTAAAAGAACATAGACAATTTTGTTAGTCTATAAACAATTTTAATTTGAAAAAGAAAATAAAATCTAACAGCAATTTATCTCCTAAACAACCTAGTAATATAGACTATGACTATTATATTAAACATTGAAAATTTAGCTTCCAAAACATATTGATGGACTTGACAAGTTAAATTGTAAAATAAGAAGAAACCTCTCTAATATATAAAACAATGGAATTTTAAATTAATTTTGATAAATTTTAGCAAGCCATCTTTCTTATATTTTTTCCTTCAGTCCTACATCAGAGTAAAGATGCTAATGTCTATAAAGACAAATTACTGTAGCATATGGCCTTTTTAAAAAATCACCAATGAGAAAATTACTGGAAAAGATATCATCAAAATCCTTAAGGCATATCCAATATATGAAATGCCAACCACGAATGTTTGTTTCGAAGTGTGAGCTGTGCAATTCAAACGTCCTTGTTAAAGTCATCTTTATTTATGAACACTAATATCTAGATAAAAGCACATCTTTTACCTTAAATAAGGGATTAATCTTGAAAATGTAAACAAGATCTACATAATCAATTTAGCAAATAGTTATTGAACTTCAATGATGCCATATTTTGGTTAAAGCAAAAAAGTCACTAAGATTTTTCTCTAAGACATTTTCACTGCAGGCAGCAACAAAAAAGTCTATTTCATAGTCACTGGTGATCCTACTAATCTCTCCTGGAAGGGTATAAGGTTTGAATTGCCTGGTTACAATCAATTAAATATGACATAACATGGATTTGTGGCAGTGTCATTTCAGTAAATTACATATCATAAATGTCTGATATGCCTTACAACCAAAAGAAAGGCAGAAGTCATCTGTTATAAAAGGTCTCTACTCTGTTTCAGCCAATCTTTCTTCTGATCTCCTGATCAATGGTTTCAAAAAATTGTTTATAGCAAATATTAAAGATGTGTCACTATAGCCTAGGGTTGTAGCAGATGTAGTTGGTACCCTGTCCTTATCTCCTTATCACTTACCATTTCCAAGCAGAAAAGCACTATTTCCAACTAACAGCATCTATGACTGCCTGAAGGCTTTCTCCTGACAGCCAGAACCTGCTCTGCCTGTAAACGTTTGGCCAGGTTGGAATTTACTGAGGAACTAATAATTCCCTGTCCCAGAGTAGCCTGCAACCAAAGACTAACAGGAATGGGTAAATACCCTGGGTCTACTGCCCCTTGGCTGGGTTAAATCTGAGGCAAAATTGTATATGATCCCTTAGTTTCCAGGCTCTTATGACAAATACCACACAATGAGTTGGCTTAACAACAGGAATTTATTGTCTCAGTTTCAGAGACTAGAAGGCTTGCTTCCTCCCCGGGTTGGTAGAATTCTGCCTCATCAACAATCCTTGGATTCCATGGCTTTCCTGTCACAATGGGATGTCTTCTTTTCTCTTCCAGGTTCTTGCTTCTGGCTTCTCCCTGTGGCTTTTTTTTCTGTGGTCTTCTCTATCAAGCCTCCAGTAATAAGACTAAGACCATCCTGATTCAGTGCCTCACACCTTAACTACAAATAATGTCTTCAAATGGTCCTATTTACAATGGGTTCACACCCACAGAAACCGGATTAAAAACAGGTTTTCTCCATGGTACATATAACTCAAGCTGCCACAATCTCCCAGTTTCCCAGTGGAATTAAGGTCTAATTGCCCACAGTGGTAACTTGCCTGTAACACACTTATTAGCTTCCCTCTTTCTTGTCTTGCTTCTCCACTCTCCTATGGCATCTGTAAGAAACTATTCACTCTCAAATTCTTATCTCTAGGTCTGCTTAGGAAGGAACTCAAACTAAGACAAAGGGATACAAAGTTGAATACAACAGTTTCTTCCCTCAAGGAATTCATAATCTAAAACAGAAGACCAATAAAAAAACTATACAAACAACAAAAGCCACCACCAAGAGGAAAAGTATACAATATTATACAGTAAACAGTTGTGACCAACGTGAAGATAACTGGAGTTTTAAATGTTCTGTGTCCCATTGGAATGTTGGCTAACCATCCTTGACACAACTCCAAATACTAACCTTCACTGGGGAAAAGCTGTCAGACTATCTCTAATAGTCACCCAATCTGTGAAATCATCCTATCTTGCTGCCGTGGCTGATATAGTTCTAGTATTTCCTGAAAAATAGACTGTAGCCAACGGGTAACAGAGTGTAGAAATATAAACTTCATTCAATTCCCTAGTAGCTATGGAATGAAAGGAAAAAAATCAACATAATATGGTGACTCCACCTAACAGTGAATTTAAACTAAAGCTACTATAAAATGAAATTTATCCTTGCATTAATCTTTTTGATAGCCCACGTACCCTCAAGGCACCTATACAGAGAGCAAAACCAAATCAATGTTCTGGCCATCATTTGCTATTATGATACATAGGGAGATGATCATTTGCAATGCAACATTAATAAAAAATTCAGGTAGTATGAGTTGGCTCATTAGACTCATCTAAATTAAACATTTAGTGTGAATAAGGTAAAGGTTACCACATGGCAATAGTTCTATGCCAAGGCCTTACAATAAAAATGCTGACCATTACTATATCTACAATTTGAATTCAAAACTATTTCAAATGGAATTATGTGGTTATGGAAAATTACAAGGGAAAAAAGCAATTCATCACTACTAGAAACATTTATGTCTGTATCAATAAAAACTGCTCCCACCATGCAGTAAACTTCATTTCCCCATATATCCCCTCAACTAAAATTTAGGGAGCATTTATGCAGAAGAGAATATATTAGGTGCTATTGAAACAGAAATCCAAAGTTGCCTAGAATCGTACCTATTCTTGAGAAGTTGATCTCTTCCTAGCTGCAAGACTTTGGGCAAGTTATCCTCTGTGCTTGTTTCATTTGTAAAATGCAGATGACATTATCCATCTCAGAGTTGTTTTGAAGAATTAAGATATGAATAGTTTAGAACAATGCCTACTACTACATAGTAAGCACCATAAAAGCATTGGTTATGGGGGAAGTAAGGAAATTTCCATATAAGCAGTAGCATGGCCCAGAATGATTAAGGAAAAAAGGCACATTTATTGATCACCATTATAAAGAAGGTACTCTTCAAGAAATTTCACATTATTTTATTTAATCTTCAGTTCAACTCAGTACAGCAGATATTAAATCCATTTAATAAAGCAGGAAAACTGTCACCAGGCTGGTTTGAAATTTGCGTAATAAGTGGCCTTATTACAAATCAAACCTCACTCTAACATCAAAACTCATGCACTTTCCAAAATATCCTGCAAGAAACCTAAGATCAGGAAACCTGTATTTGCCACCTTTAATCTATCAACATTGGACCCTTTCACTAGCTAACTTATTTTCTGTGAGATTCGGTTTTCTATTTGATAAAATGTTTATAACAGATACACCCTGCCAGCCTGTTTCTCAGAGTCGTTATGAGGAATCAAAAGTGAAAGAAATCTATAAACTGAAAAATCCTATAGAGATAATTTTCTTCAGCTGCCTACTTCTGATGTGCTTCATCATCCTGATGCCAAATACCTATTTTCAAGTACCCAATCCTTAGCAGAAGAAAACTACCTAAACTAAATTTTGATATTTAACCAAGGCAAAAACACTGGATAACTAGAGATAATCTGTAAAATCTTTGCCTAATTCCTAGGGGGTTTTGAGTTTGTACTTCACCTAAACTTAAAGTCACATGAGATGGCCATGACTCTGGATACTGATTTGATGCTGTCAAGGAGACCAATGATATGGATCTAACAATGACCCTGTAACACTGACAGAATACTGAGAAAATATACATCAAAATGTTTCTTAACATATTACAACATTAACATGGCTGTCTGTGCTTCTACAAAAATTCACCTTATCTGTACGGTGCTTGTACACTTTCCAAAGTTTTTTCATGTTTCTTATTTCATTTGATCCAGTAGTTTATGCTGGTCTTTGAAGGATAAAATTTGTTTATGCACACAATCATTTCAAGGCTTAACAAATTATATTTCTGGTCCCCAGTTCTCATTTGGTGTTTGTATTACATGTTCCATAAATTTCACATTTTAAATTACTCAACAGTACCGATGATTCTATTTCTTAATGAGTAACATTCAAGTTGGAAAAATATTCCTAATAAAAACTGTATGTCAGCTCCATCCTAAGTCTTCCCTTATCAGAAAGAATCCTTGGCAAACTAAACTACATCTTCCACTCAAAACAGTAATCACTTTGCAGAAAATTGTGCTAAATGAATCTGCTTTGTGGTACTTGAAAAATGTGCACGTTGATAAAGTATTTCAAGCCCACCTCCAAAATTTTAATGAAGAACACTGTTCTTATAATGAAAATAATCTGGACTTTAAATACTAATAATACTCTAGTAACTATTAATACTATTATTAATAGTTCAGGAACTAAGTAAATTACAGCAATTTAAAATAACTATTTAAAAACACAGATTTTGAAGGGTCACCTTCGAAATGTCAGTAAGTGTTGCTTAAGCTATCAAAATACAAATGAAATTAAGGTTTAAAGTGGCGTAAAAGATGTAGTTTGTAGTTTAAGAAAAGTACTGAACTGGGAACCAAATGAATTCTAGCCTCACATCATTTAATCTCTCTAAGCTTCGGTTAACATTAAAAATAAAAGTTTCATACTATGAAATTTTACTGTCTTTATAATAAAATTCTGGAAAATCATAATAGCATAAGAAAATTAATGATTAGAGGCAAAAGATCAAGATTTTTGAACCAAACCAAGATTAGGTCAAAGCATTTATTTTTTTTTGTTACAAAAACAAAAATAAACCCAAGACTAAAACGAAATAAACATTTTTTTTTAAAGTGTCCCATCCTGGGTTCTCAGTTCTAGATTTTAATAAACAGTTCAAGTTTAGGTTTTTTCAACACTTCAGATGCTATGAGGTCTCCATTTTATAACCATGTTTCTCTAATTCAGCTCTGTAAAAAAGCACAAAAGAATAACATCACTAAGCATTCTTTGTGATAAATTAAACAGATTTTTAAAAGAAATATTATAATAAATAAATTAAATCAATAAGCTAAACCTGGGGTATCAGTTTAAAATACTATCATAGTTTTATTTTGGTCTCTTAAAAAAAACCCTTAAAGAGGACATTGGATGTAAGTCAGTATAATGCTAATAAAATTTTGCTTTTTCCATTATTAAGCTTATCATATATCTTAATAGTCTTATAAATCTATTAATGGAAGAAATATGAGGGATTTAGTGCCATCTTCCCACAAATATTCTGTTCCTAGTAAATATTTAAACATAAGTTTTGAGAATCATTAACCTCATAGCTAAGAGACAAGATATCAGTTTCATACCTGAAGAGATTTATTAATCATCATAATAGGTATTACTTTTATTTATATAGAAAGAGTAAACAGACATTTTCCATATTGACATATATCTATTGCGCTAACCAAGAAAAAACTTATTAATCAATTTTAAGGGTGTGTGAGAATTATTCTGCATTAACTGTACATAGGCAAAAGAAATACAAATGATAAAATATTAAACTTTACTTTGTTAATTTTAATGTGGATGAAAATCTCAGGAAGTTATAATGGCATAGATACATACATATAAAAAAAGACACTTTTCATGATTTTAAGTAATTTATTCAACCTGAAGCTTCAGTCACACTTTGAAAACGTCAACTGCAATTTTTGCTCTGCCTTGTATAAACATTTGCACAAAAAAGTTTAGCCCTGTAATCTAATTCAGCTATTTAAATTAGCATTCCAAATATCTGCCACAATTCAAATTTTATAAAAGTTCATGACAAAATTATTGGAGGGCCAATCTAGAAAGCATTGCATAGATGTAAAGAATGATTAATGTATACTACATCATTATATCCAACAAGACAAAAAGATACTTGTTCTCAAGAATAATTTGGCTTAGATACCATTCCATTATCCAATAAAAACACAATGCAAAAAACACACAGAAGGAATGATGTTATAAATATATTTAAAATATTTATATTTATTAAAATATTTATTTTCCCACACGCCTTTGTTTCTCTGAAACCATCACAATTATTTATAATACAAATACTGGCTTAATTTCCATGAATAATATTAAGGCCAGAGACTATTCAAATGATTCATCCTTGTCTTCTGCTTCAGTATAGAAAGCAGCATTGGCTGGTGGTATAAACACTGGATTAGGAGTCAAGAGACAAGTGCAAATTTCTGGCTCTGCTTCTTCCTTTGCTAAATTTAAATAAATTGCTTCCTTTGGACTCCTCCCCACCTCAGAAAATGAAGATTATAATGTCTGTCCTTCACGCATAACAACATATCTCTTTTATTGTGAGGACTAAATGAGAGAAAGTTATACAAATTTAATATACTAATAATATAAAAAATGAAGGCTGAAGGGAAGGCTAAAGGCTTCTATTTTCATTTACCAGGGAAAGCTCTTCAAATGTTTACTGCAAGGACTCTTGTTATCAATCTTTAGGGAACATGACAATTGTTTTTAAATTTTGTCTCATGCTATAAATTTATACTTTTCCTTTTTAAAATGGAAATAATTTAAAAGTTTTCTTAAGCATTAGTTTTCTGCAGCCTTTTTCAAAATCAATATAGAACATTCATTTTCTCTCATTTTAACAAAAACAAACCTAAAACTCAACCAAGATTTAATTAACAAGCATACCAAATTTGTCCTTAAGAGTCTGTGTCTGCTTGCCTTCCTTGCAAGGTGGTGGTCACCAATTACGTTTACAAATTGTTTCTGAACACAAAGGAAGGGATGAAATGCTTCTCTATTAGCTAAATTCTTAGAGAAAATGAAAAGTTCTTTGCTAGAATTTAAGAAGAATCTAGAAACCAAAAGGAAAATAGAGTCCATTAAGTAAAAAACAAAACAAAACAAAACAAATGCTAATATCATGAGGCTCCTGAATGAACAAATAAAACAAAGATAAGAAAGCAGGAAGAAACCAACACAACTGGAACAATATTACAGGTAAAAGACCCACAGAGTGAATATAGATTACTGGAAGTAAAAGCAGCAGCATTCCCTTTGCTACAAAACAAGAGAAAAGACTAATGACTACTACTATGTTAGGGGACTCATCTTACTATTCAAGAAAGTACTCTGCTATTTGGTGGTGGTTATATCTGACATGGTTAATCAGGAACTCTACTAATTCTTGAGAGTTTTCATATAAGGTATGATGCAAAGTCTGGGAAATCTCATAATGCTACCTATTTCTACTGATATGTAGAGGAACAAATGATATCAGAAGCAGCAAAACAAAATGAATTAGTTACTTGGAGTCACTGATGACTTCTTTCTACTTATACTTGTTAAAGCTGATTACACCAAAAGTGAAAGAGGAACATGGAAGTTGAGCAGCTTGCTATATAGTGTCTTAATTAATTTAACGCACACTCAAACAGCACTTACCATGTTCTAAGCCCTTTACACATATTAACACATTTAATCCCCGTAACAAATCTATGAGTAAAGTCCTAATTATCACCTACATTTTATCGATGAGAAAAGTGAGTCACGGGGAGGCTAAGTGACTTGCCCAAGGTTCCAGGGTAGATTCGGGGTTGGAGCAAAGGCAGTCTGGCTCTAGAGTTAGATGGGTTCAGGACCCAACTGTGCCAGAAAGCAGTAAGACATGTTCTTTATTTACCATGGCTTATGATACCAGATCAAGGGTCTTGATGCATTTTACATACACGAAGAAGAACATCGTTGCAGGAGACTTGTTAATTAAGACAGTCGTTAAAAAGTAAGGATAGGGGGATAGATGTGGCTCAAATGGTTGGGCCTCTGTCTCCCATATGGAGGGACTTGGGTTCGATCCCCGGGACCTCCCGGTAAAAAAAAAAAAGTAAGGATATAAATATTGTGTGAGGTTACACTGTCCAATAGTCACACGTACAAAAACAAATACTAATATTGTGAGGCTGGTGAATAAACAAATTTGTTCATATTAATTTAAATTAACTTATATATTTAAATTAAATAAAAAATGTAGTTCCTCAGTTGTATGAGCCAGGATTTCAACTGCTCAAAAGCCACATGTGGCTAATGGCTACCATAGTGGGCAATGCAGGTTATAGAATATTTCTATCACCACAGGAAGGTTTATTTGACAGAACTGGTCAGATATCAACAACTTTGGTGGGAAAGAACTCACGACTCAAATAAGGATATAAAAAGAAAGACCTTATTCACTAATAGAAGTATCAAAATTTATACACTTATGGAAATCCACAAACCTAAAGGCAAAACAAAATAAAGAACATGGAACACTGTGGAGGTGCATTATTAAAACAAGCCACATAGAATATTTGGATATGTGGATATGCTCTATTTCCAAATAAGAAAAAAGGCAAGATGTAGTAATGATGAAAAAACTAATCAATACTTTTTTTTACTTAAAGTCCCATGATAAAATCATAGTATTCAAAAGAGTCTTGATTTAACTTTTAAGAGAGAAGTTCTAGCTTCTGACTAATGAAAGACATAAAAGTAACAAAAACTTGGAGAAATTTGACTCTTTTGAATAGCAAAGGAAGAAAACTCATTTAGTCTCAATTTCAAAAAGCTTAAAGAAGATTTTTTAAAAAGTTGATATATGATCAAGAACATGGAATAGGGTTCAATAGAGTTGGAAGGCTTGAAAATAAATGAGTCCAATGAGGTAGAAAGGGGAGATGAATATAAAGAAAAAAAGATAGAGTATTCTCTGATGTGCTTCAGTTTTAAAAGGATATAAAACCAAAGATAAATGCAAAAAGACATTTTATTGGGATTTTGTAAACATAACATTGTTAAATCCCAGAATGGACTGAAATCTGTAAAAAGAACAAAAGGGGCTTGTTCTTTGAAAGTAATATATGGATTAATATATGGATCAAGACGACTGAAAAGGGATAGGCCCAATGTTTGGGATAGGTGTAATATTAATATATGTTAGAGAAAATGTAGGATTATTGCTCAATGATTATTGTTCTTATCTTGTCCATATAACTGTACAAAGAAAAACAACCTCATCAAGATGAACTTGAAAACCAAGACAGATGAGATAACTCAAAAATGCATTAAAGTAGTTTAAAGTCTCAAGGCTCTGAATAATTACATCTCAGGGTACCGAAAGAACCAATAGATAAAGTAAAAAATAAGAGTCAGCAATCTTTGAGAAATCATGAGAATTGTAAAAGGACCAGAATAACAGTGAAAAATAAATTGTACTATTTCCAAAAAAGAAAGGAGATTGGTAAAATTGTTACCAGTCTCTGGCAAAATTCCAAAATGTCTTTAAAATGTAGGGTTTGTAACTCAAAAGAAAAAAAAGAAAGCAGTGTTGACCAGGAGCTACTATATCTTTATTAAAAATAAGTTTTAAAAATTATTATAAATTATTCCACTTCATTTTTTAACAAGAGGGATGAGACTATTAAATTAGAAGATTGCAATAGGCAAGGTATTTGATCATCTATTTAAATGTTCTCATGGTCAAGACAGATATAAGCAGGTTGAATCAAAATAAAATTAGGGGTGAAAGAATTATATCTTCATCAAATGGTGCTGGGAAAACTAGATACCAACATGCAAAAGAATGAAGTTGGACCTCTACCTCACACCACATACAAATATTAATTCAAAATGATTAAAAACCAAATGGAGGAGTGAAAACGTCTTAGAACATGGGGAAAAATCTTCGTGAGCATGGATTTTTAGAGGACACCAAAAGCACAAGCAAAAGAAAAAAAAAATAGATAGACTGGACTTCATCAAAATTAAAAACATTTGTGCATCAAGACAGTCTCAAGAGAGTGAAAAGATACCCAATACCCATAGAATGGAGAAAATAGCTGCAAATCATCTATCTGATAAGGGTCTAGTGTCCAGAATATATAAAAAAACTTCTAAACTCAACACAAAGACGAACAACCCAATTAAAAAATGGGCAAAGGACTTAAACAGACATTTCTCCAATGAAGATATAGATGGTCAATAAATTCTTGAAAAGACGCTCAACATCATTAGCTATCAAGGAAATGTAAATCAAAACTACCATGAGATACCGCCTCACTCACTAGAATGGCTATATTACAAAATAATAGAAAATAATATGTGTTGATTGATGAGAATGTAGAGAAAACAGAACGCTCATACACTGCTGCTGGCAATGTAAAATTGTGCAGCACTGTGGAAAACAGTTTGGTGGTTCCCCAAAAATCTGAACATAGAATTACCACATAATCCAGCAATTCTACTCCTAGGTATATAACCCCAAAATTGTAAACAGGTATTCAAATAAAAATCTGTATAGAAACGTTCACAACAGCACTATTCATAATAGCCAAATGCTAGAACCAAGCCAAAAGTCCATTGACTGATGAACAGATAAACAAAATGTGACATACACATATAATAGAATATTATTTGGCAATAAAAAATGAAGAATTTATATATGCTACAATATGGATAAACCTTGAAAATATTATGCTAAGTGAAAGAAGCTAGTCATATTGTGAAAGAAGGCTATATAGTGTATGATTCCATTTATATTAAATATTCAGAATTGGTAAATCCATAGAGACAGAAAGAAGGGGCCAGAGGGGAAGCAGTGGCGAATGACGGAGTATGGCATTTTTTTGGAGGGTGTCAAAAATGTTTTGAAACTAGATAAAGGTAATGATTGCACAACATTGTGAATATACAAAATGCCACTGAATTATAGTTTAAAATGATTAATTTTAAATTGTGATTTTACCTCAAATAAACAGGTAAATAAAAGTAAATTTTAACATGAAAATGAAAAAGTACACTCCCATCACCCCAATCTCCATTCCAGTTTGAGAATCACCAATTTATTGGGTCCCAGCACTCTGTGATTCTAATTTCCACTGAGTTATTCAATACTGGTAGGGAAGTAACGTTGACAGAATTACATTTACAAGGATAAAAAATAGCAAATGTGCTTCTATTTACCTTTGTTAAGAAACTAAAAAAGCTTCAACAATGTATGCAATTACACCAAGTAGTCAAGTTTAGAAACAGGAAATGAAGGCATTGTTTTTCTTTTTCTAATTCAAAAACATATTTTAAAGATTAAATCTCTTTTAAAAGGTCATTTATAAAATGTAAGTTGTATATTACATGCTTACAATTAATAATGAGCTATATAAATCTGGCTTCAAACTTACCGTAACTGATTGGAGAAATCATCCTCTACATTGTCATCATCCCAATTATCCTCCCAGACATGGGCATCTTCATCTTCATCTAAACCAGCCCAGTCTAAAAACAGAAACAGATGCAGAATAAATATTTCTCATATATTATTTCCACAAACACAAACACTTTGAAAGTTTGCCACTGAATCATTCTCAATTCAAAAACATCTAATACTATAATAAGAAGTGGCAACCTTCCTCTTTAAATTTATGCTATTTTTATTCTCTCAATTCTTGAATTTGTAGATGATCTAAAAATAAGTCAATATCAAAAAAAAGTTCTATTTGCCATGAAAATTTATAATTTGGGGGAGATATTTACTTCTCTGATTTTTCCTCAGACTAATTTTTTAAAGACTTGTTTCTTAATCTTTCAAAACAAAGCACCAGTACCCTTTGAAACATAAAGAAGGATAACACACACAAATATTAAAAAGGAGACTAAATTATAAGCCATCATTAATATTTGGCTACTATAAATATGAAATTTATATTTTTAAAAGAAGAATAAATATAAATATGTAAAGAACAATGTCACAGTTTCTAGTTTTCTAAATTTTCTTTTTCTTCCTTTCCTTTGGTGGTGGTTGTGGGGGTTTAAATTGCAATTTCAGTTTTTGTTTAGAATGGTCAGAAAACACAAATGTAAACCAATATCTTCAGATAGCCCTGTACCAGATAGGGAATATCTATTGAGAGAATTATAAAAAGAGTACAAGAAGTTACAGACCACTAGGTACACAAGTAGGAAGGATCTATCAATACGGCAGCTTTCCTACACTCAAATCTCCAGTCATTGTTTCCATTTCAGAATCCAAAGAGCATATAGTTGGGCTGTTTCCCTCTACTTCCCACCTCTTATGTTCTTGAATAGTAGGTATTCTTTGGAGCAGAATGCTTGGATTAAGAACCTGTCTTTGGTCCATGCTCTCCCTGAGTGATATTTTAACAATATGTTTTTGTCTCCATTGGGGAACTCTCTGTTGAGCTATAGAATTCTACAAGCAACTGCCTATTGGACACAAACACAACATGGCCAAAACTTCACTCTATCTCGGTTCTACCTCTCCCCCACCTCTGCAACATATTCCCAATCATTGTGCCGCCCTGGTCTAACTATGGAAAAACACAAATGCATCCAGACTCACAACAGGTGCCGGGGGAGTCATTCTAAATTTCTTCCTCTTTCCACTATCTAGTCCTTCCTGCCCATTTTATTCCCCAAGTCATCTTCAAATCTATCCTTGTATCTCCATCCCTATTGCTCTGCTCAAGATCAGACATGCACATCTTTTCTTACCTACGCAATGGCAATATTTTAACTTCCCAGGTTCTTATTGCTTCTCATCTCTTGATCCTGATCAAAATCTACCTTCCAGGGTGATGACATCACTATGTACTCTTTCTTAACTATATCAAAATTTCTCAGAGGCAAGAGAGTTTATGCATATGCAGATCTCCTATTCAGATTGACTTATCTGCTAGTTTTATGTTTTATCACATACACACAAAATTGTATTATACGGCATAATGGATTTGTTTTAAAATAGAAGTATTTTAAGTTACTTAACATCCAAATCCCTGGGAAGATTACCCACATGAGCTATGTGGCTTGAAGTACTTTAGTACATATTTTTACACTGTGAAGACCATAACAATGAAGCACCAGCCACAAGATTTTAATTTTTCTTCAACCCTGACCTTATACTCCATGATTTAAAATTTTCTATTTATCAAATATTTCATGCTGCTCATCTATTTTTGCTTGTGCCATCTCCTGAACCTATACTTGGCCTGACTTCTACTCATCCTGAATTAGCTCAAATACCAATCCCCTCTAAAAGGACCCATGGGGAGTGGATGTGGCTCAAGTGGTTGGGCACCTGCCTCCCACATGGGAGGTCTCAGGTTGGGTTCCTGGTGCTTCCTGAAAAAACAAGCAAAACAAATGAAAGAACCAACTCAGAGAAGCCTGATGTGGCTCAGTGGTTGAGCACCAGCTTCCCACATACAAGGTCCCGGTTCAATCCCCGGCCCCCAGTGTCTCAAAAATAAATAAATAAATAAAAGGAACCATGGCTCCCTGGAGAAATGGCTGATTCTAGAACTGGGGCAGGGAATTTACTAGGTGAATATGGGATATCTTTATGCTAAAAAGCATGTCACAAGGACCCAGAAATTGGCTTAAAGGTGTTCCCACTGGTCAAATCTGGGACAACTTGAGGATCAAAAAGAATGACAGTAATAGATTATAACACACTGAATTTAAAAAAAAATCCTTGACAGCAGAGCAATACTTAAAAAGAGAGAGAAAGAGGAGGGGGTAGTTGTGAGAGTAATGCTCTTCTTTACAATGACTAGCTGTACAAACTTAGAAAGAATGGCAGAATTAGAAAACACAATTTTGCAACCCCCAAGGCAATTTAGGCAAGGATGAACAATGGATGCTAAAACTATTTAGTGAAAAATGACTGGACAACAAATTACTTACTCATTAAGAAGGGGAAAATGGAGAGACCTGGTAGTGATCATCTTAACGAAGTAAACTCAGCATCAACAATAAATGGGACAACCTAACGTGTCTCCTGGTGATGCAATAAGAAATGCATTATCACCTATGAAGTACTCTTGCTAAAAGTGTTGATCCTGAATCTAGTCAAGAGGAAACTATCAGGCAATTCCAGAGAGTGGGACAACTGGCCTCTTCAAATTAGTCAATGTCATGAAACACAAAAAAGAGAGGGGAACTATACTGGATTAAACAACCAAACACAATGCATGAGAGTAAAATAATACTGGATTGAGGGAAGAAAATGTAAAGAACAACTGGTGAAATCTGAATATAGACTGTGTTTTGGGGTATTCTTGAATTAAATGTTAATTTTCTTAAGTAACTGAAATTGCTTTTATAGGAGAATGTCCTTATTCTTAAGATATGCAAGGTGAAATACTTAAGGATGAAGTGTCATTTTGTTGGCAGCTTACTTGCAAATGGTTCTCAAATATATTTCCATCGATATATACACATTTGTTGATATATGTGTATGTTGTTAAAAATAAAGCAAATATGGTAAAATGTTAACATTTGATGGATATGTGTTCATTGTACTATTTTTTAAACTCTTCTATAGGGTTAAAAGTTTCAACATTAAAACATGGCAAAAAAAGTTTTTAAAAACCAGCTAGGAACTCACCTCCTCTGGAAGCCTTCCCTAATCCTTTCTTCTCATCTTCAGATTAAACCCCCTTTTTTTTGCATCTATCTCTGTCACAGCACTTATATAATGTACAATCATAATCATCAGTTTACATGGTCTATGTCCACTACTAGTGTCTGATCTCCCTAAGAGTGACAACATGTTATTTATCTTTGTATTCCTCAGTTACAAATAGCACCTATCATATGCACAATAGCTGTGCACAAGTATACAAATAGTTGTGAAAGCAACAGAATTCTGCATCACAATTAACAATGAAATCAGACTTTGTGATTGTTTAATGCCGCCCCCCAACACACACTAAAAGCAGTAATTATTAGTTACATACTCTGTACATCTCTTAGCAGTTACTTATTAGAAACATAGCTAAGAACATTCCAACCCCCAAAAAAAAAAATAAAGTTATGATTTAGGCTTTTCTTATTATGCATATATAGACTTAAATCTACTTGGATCATATTATGGGTATTTTATTCCAATTACATTATTCACCTAAAAGAATTTTTTCAATGTGTGAGATATGTCATCATCCAGATTTAAGAAATGAAGACAAATATCTCCATTTAGGTGGTCTCCCAAACCAGAAACTTGGGAGGCATGCTGACCACTCTTCCTCCTTCAACTATCATATTCAATCATTACGTTTTTTCCATTTCAACTCCCATGTATTTCCAGAGTTAGTATTCCTCTCCCTATTCTTACTGCCACTATGTTAATTTAGGAGCAATTATCTCTCTCTCTTGTGGTATATTACTGTGGCCTTCTTTCTGTCCCCACCTCCTCTCCAGTCTTTAAACTGTTTATACCCATCCTCCACTGATGGCTAAATTGACCAACACCATTCCTGCCAGGCACTATTAAAAACTTTCACGTAGGAATGTCTTATTAAATTTGTAACCTTAATGCCTATAGCATCATACCTGGCACACTGTAGATACTCAATAAAGGGAAACGGAGCTATATTTCTCAAGTTCTCCTCCCTCTGAGCAGATAATCCCAAGAAAACTGAGGCCAGTGTATGGTTGCAATGAAGGCAAAAGAATATATTTTAAGAAAGAAAAGGGTAAAATAAAAGTATCAAGTATTATGATTGAGCCATTTAAAATTTTCAACTGCATTTATTATAAGAATGCTTTTGAGGACAGTGATCACTTCATTCAGTGTTCCCTGATGGGAGATCATATATGAAATTTCTTTAAGACCTCAGTAACAGAAAAGATGAATTTCTCTTAGGCAATTCACTTCACGTTGCTAGGAAGGTCAGTCTAATGTATAACTAATTTTAATCATTGTATAGGATAGTGAATCTAAATTTATGAATAATTCCCAATGGTCAAAAATATTGATTTTTAAATGGATAAACTCCCTTATATAATCCAGTAAGATTATTATTCCCAAAGAGGGACTGTTGCAATTATCTAAATTCAAATCCAATACTATTCCTTGAAGTCCTTAACAATAGTAAGTAATCCAGAATAACATCAAAATTAAGCATCAAAGTTGACTAGACTAGGACTATCCTAACATTTTCTCCCTTCTTGTAGAAACATCTTGGAGCTCACACTGCAAATTTTTTATGCTCTCACTGTTTGTAAAACTGTCTATATTTTATGAGAGTAGATTAAGAAGTTAAAGAAAAGGAAATCACATTCAGGATTTCCCTTAGTCTAGGGAAGAATGATCAGACAACTACTGCAACCCAATTTTGTTATAGATATATCTAGACTCCAAAGCTGAAGACACACCGAAGGAATAACATTTCTGCATCTTTGCAGAATAGACGAGTGACTTAGTTAAGTCAAGATTTAATAAGTATAGGGATAAAATCATACTGTTACTCATATTGCCACTGCAATCGACAAAAAGCTGTTTACTAAGTATATATATTATACCTTTTTATGTTCTTCTAAAGACAGAGAAATCTGTCAGAAAGATGGGGGCTATTTTAAGGCAAAGAAAGGAACACCAGAAAGCGTAGTATTAGTACACAGGAAAGGAACATTAAATAAACATGGTATGGAGTGCAACCTAAGATCAAATTTTAAATTACAAAGGAGGCTCATTTCAAACAGTAGTTATGCTCCTCTTTAATTCTAAAGCACCAAAAATCAACTAATCAAAAAGTTAAATGACTTTAACTTTTTAAATTATAAGTAAAGCACTTTAAATGAAATAATCTCAAATTTATCTTTTATAGAAATCCAGACTCTTGTATGTTGAACTTGGAGCAGAACTAAATCCATTATCTCTTTTATAGCAAGTAAAGCACTGTCTATGATACTGTTCCTCCACATTCCTTCCAGATCTTACTATAACCTACAGCTCTGCAGCTATCTAATAATATTAATGGACAGTTCAGGAGTTTTGTTTTGTTTTTTAATTACGCTACAGCTATATAAAAATTCACATAAAACTAATGATACTGTAAACCTGCACTGTAACAAGGTTTGGCTTCATACTTCATGTTTTTGTAAAATGGTTAAAACTGATGACTGCAAAAAATTACATAATTTTAGAGATAGAGAAGGTCTTAAAGATCACAGTAGATCAAACCTCTTTGTTTGAAAACTACCACCATTACCACCAGCAAAAAAGATAAAAGTGATGATGGTCTCACAAAAAAAATATTTTATTAACTTTTTTCCTATCATTACTTCTTGTCCTCAAATCCCAGATTTTAAATATGATATCTGGGTTGAGCCTAGAAATGGGAGTTGTCAAATTAAGTATTTCTTTTACTGATATTTAAGTAATCTTTATAAAGATATCTATGGGGAGTGGGTGTAGCTTAGTGGTTGAGCACTTGCTTCCCAAGTACAAGGTCCCAGGTTCAATCTCCAGTACTGCCTATAAGTAATAAATAAATAAAATGGAATTTAATGTTCCATGAAATAATCAGAATACAAAGATTAAATATTATGTTCTTGAGTAAAGGAGGTAACAACTCCTTTACTCAAGTCACAACTGAACAGTTTTAAGGTTCTGAGACACCAAGCCTCAAGTCAGCTTGAACCAATTCCAACAAACCAACTTCCTAAACTGGTGACAAGAAAGTTTCCATCTCTAATGGCACCTAAAGAAGAAAAAGGCTGACAATGTGCCAAAAGATTCAAGTAAGAAATGTAAAATAACAAGAATATTTATTTCACATTTATCTGCTAACCTTGTAAGTCTTTGAAGAGCCTTGGTTGTCTTTTAAAATGTTTTAAACATAACCCTTTCCAAAACAGTAAAACTAAAGACCCCCAGGAACTTTCAATCTAATTATGACTTGATTCAAAATGTTGACTTCAATATTATTATTACTTGATGCCATTCAAATATCTTCAAGCTGGCTTTCTTTGAACTTTGAGAGATGAAAAAGTATAGTTGTTAATTTGTACCCAAGTGCCTCAGAGTCACCAAGGTTCTATGGAATTTTTAAACCTCTTTTTAGTTTCCTTCTCTAACAAGAAACATTACAGATTCAATAAACTGTTTTGTAGGGATTTTAATTCTAAAAAGGCTGGAAAAAGTAAAAATTCTTAACATAATATGGGCAATACTCATTTTAAGAGTATCTTTGCATCTCTCCTTTCTTTAACAACCATCTCATGCTATTTTAAAGGTAGGGAAGGGAACTAAAGGTAGAAATAAAGTCCCAAGAAAAAGAAATTGGCTCATGAAGGGGAAAAAAATACCAACAGCATTGTGAGCAATATTTTAGATAGAACACAAAAAAGAAGATTCACAACACCACCTCTATACTTGTTTGGTATTATCTTACTGTATTTCATAATTACGACACTACTGATTATAGAAAGATGGAAAAACTGATTAAATTCATTAATTATATAAATTTGAATATTCTCTTTAACCTTAATACCTTATCCTAGGAGTAAGATGCACTGCAGTCAGTCATGCCATGTCATCCTTCCAATTATCAAAGATAGGGAATCTAAGACAATAAATAATCCTTTTGAATTACAACTTAGGAAGCATTTAAAATTATCGAATAAGATTAAGAAAACTAGTATTCATCCTGACAAAACAGAATTTATAATTTTAGGGAGAAACTTGAAAGGTTGTTTATTAACTAGGATTATGTACTGAACCATATTATGCCAAAAAAAATTAAGACATATAGGGTATAAATCCCAGAATATTTCTAACACACAAATCCTCACAATATACATAAATTTTACAAAGTGAATGTACATTATAAAACAGCTGTGACTTGTTACTTCTGGATTTAGCTAACACCTGTTACAGTACATCTCTGAACTGTGTTTGAATTTTCAATACAATACTGTAGCAGTTTAATATTATTGATGAATCCCAAAAAGAAATAATGGATTATGTTTTTAAACTGTTTTTTTCTCTGGGCATATCAGAGTATATTGGATTCCGAGGCTTAACTTTTACTTGATTAAATAACGAGTAAGGCTCTGATTGGGCCACGTCAGTAGGACCGCACTGCTGAGAAGGGAGTTTTTGAGCTGGAGCCCCAGGAAGTAAGCACACAGAGGAGCTTGGTTGTGAAGAAAGAGAGAAGGCCCCAGGAAAAGAGATGAGCTGTTCGCCTGACAGTTCACAGCTGGCGTCGCGGAGAGAACAAAGAGGCTAAGCACAGAGAGAATTGAGCTCTGGGGAGAGAGACAAAGCCTAGAGAGCCTGACCATGGAGCCTTAAGATGAAGAGTAAGACTGAACGTCGACAGCCATCTTGCTTCAACACGTGGCAACAGACTTTGGTGAGGGAAGTAACTTACACTTTATGGCCTGGTAACTGTAAGCTTCTACCCCAAATAAATACCCTTTATAAAAGCCAACAGACTTCTGGCATTTTGCATCAGCACCCCTTTGGCTGACTAATACAAATACTATACTGATAACCATGTAATTTTATTTACTCATTCATTTTTAAAGCCTCAAGCCCCAAAATAGTTTTTTTTTTTAAAAAAAGGCAAAATAACATCAAACAAGTATGCCAGATTCATGTCTAATATCTTCCTTCAATAAGTGGATGACCTTATAATGTATACACTTTACCTTCAACACTGAAGGCATTGCAGGGTTTTGATTAATCATTTAGAATAGCCACAGCTGTGTTTACTTCAGAGCATAGGTCTCCAAATGAATACTGGTTGAAAAAAAAAAATCATATTTTACAAAGTAAGAATTGGAAATAACCAATAGCAGATGCCCAATATATAAGTTTCTAGCAATTCTAAATTATTTAGGACTCTGCCCCCAAAATTTGGCTTTGTTCACATTTGGCAGTGAGAATCACATATGTGACTAGCGTTAAATTTCAAAAATCTGAGCTATCGAAGACCCCACATACTTCATTCTACATACATTTAAGTATGAAAAAGGGTTTCTCTCAACTTAGAAAATGTTCTTAAAATTACTTACTCTCCTCACTCCCCAACATACATTCCCAAATCTATTAAAAGTATGAAGTATACCACTTTGGAGAAAACTAAAGAGGAAATTCCACTTATACCAAATCGGGTTGCAAATGTTCTATTCTATACCTGTTTTCAGGAACATCAAATTCTCGTTCATTCCATAACAGTGTAGCTACTCTGAATATAAACAAACTGATTTCCAACAAAGTTTCTTCAAATAAAAAATGTGCATGTGTATGCAGAACATTACATGAAGAGAAAAACAGAAGAAACAGATGAAGGGTCAAAAAAGTTCTAAATTGTTTTTAAATCCCACTCACTCTGATTCTTGACTATAAAAGAGAACACAGCAATAGTTACAGCATCATTACACTCATGAGTATGATAATAAAGCCACACCAAATCTAGTCACCCTGAGATAAATTTACATATATTCTTGCTTACGCTGTATAAAATAAGTTAAAATTACTTTTCTAAAATTTCATTTTCTGTAGATTATCATGACGCAAACATACCGATTATCCTACAGATTTAATGTCTATTCAATAGCTTAGAAATCAGTACCTGACATCGTACCATTGTACTACTATATTTCCTCCAAGGACCAAAAATGTCAGTGAGGAACTTCAGAGCAAAGAACCAAAAGCAAATCATAAATGATTTTGCTATCAGACCATTAAGTAAGCTTTCAGTTATTTGAGTCTGAAAGAGAGGCTCAAAATAACTTACATTATCACTTATAGTTATACTTACATTTAAATAAATAAAGAAAAATCAAACACAATTCTTTTTAAAACTATCTAGCCGAATGGTTCCACTACAAAGTCATGCTGACTTTCGTTCTCTTTTTGGGTTAGTGCTTTTCATTTCTCATTAATTCCATAACATTCTCAAAAGCTACTGTTCTCATCTTTTCCCTGCTCTCGTGTCCTAAACTCATCAGGTTTCCTCATTCTGTGATGATTCTCCTTCACAATACTTAGTCAAGGATACCCAATCTGAATGCCAGCATCCATCTTCCTAGATATGCAAGTGCAAAATCACAAACCCCAATTTCTTCTTATTCACAGCACTCCTTATCAAACTAGTTGCCAAAATGCTATCACCAATTCTACCTCCCTTGTTTCTCTTGCTTCACCCCCTTTACTTCACACCTAGAACAGCCAATTTCAGGCCCTTGGTCCTCACATGAACTATTTCAATGATGTGCTAATCGGTCTCCCTGATGCGCTTCCTTTTTATCGTATCAAATTACTTCTACTGAGTTAATTTTTCCTAAACTGACTAAAGCACAACTCTCACTTATCACTGTTAGAGGGAGAAAAAAAATCTCTTATCTACCTAAGGATGAAGTCCAACCAAACTGGCCATTTGGCTTAAAGGTTTCCATGATTAGGCCCCAAACTACCTGCATTTGCAACCACGATTTCATAGCCAAAAAAATTACACATGCACATTGCCCCCTCCAGGCATATAACCCTTTCCTCTTCTTTTGGAAACCCTTTTGCCACATTTCTATCTTTTGAAAGTCCTGTTAAATAATGCATTGTACACAACTGGAAATAATTTCTCCTCCTTTTGAACTGCTGTTGCCCTTTACCATCAACTGTTTCATTCTCTCTTCTCCACCGCCCCCCCACCCCCAAAGGGAAACATTTTTTTCAAATGAAATCTTACCCAGAAGCCCAACAGGTAAAAGAGCCAAAGCAAAGCTGCTCTAATTTAATTGGAGGTGGGGAGAGAAGGACTTAGTGTCCCACATTCCAGGATAAGCACCTCCAAAGTAACCGAAGAATAGCTGAGTGAAAACATTGATCCATACCTCTCCTAACTCTTATATTACTTACTAAGTTTAAAAACAGATATCTATGTAAAGAGTCAAATTTACCTCAGCATAGCCTCTAGACGACTAGATGAGTTGTTTAATTTTGCTAAGCCCCAAGTATAAAACCTACCTCATAGGGCTGTTGTTAAGACTAAATGAGACTCAGTGTCAAAAGCACTTAGTACTGATAAATAGTGGCTAATTTTCTCTCAGTGCCAGATTTATAGGAAGCACTCAAAAAATACAGATGGAATGAATAAATTATTATGAGCTAATCACTGCAAAGGAATTTAAGGGGTGAGAAGGGGAGATGAGAAGTGAAACATGTTCCAGAATAAGGACCATTTGTACCAAACATTACCTGTACAACAGAACACAATTGGAAAAAAGATATTTGGTAAATTTTAAATACTTCCAGAAAATAGTTACAGTTTTTGAAAGTTTAGTTGTTATTTCCCCCTCAATGTTTTCACAGTTTTATCACCACATCACATCTTTCAACAAGTAATTTTTAACCACCACCAAGTAGTAACATTAAATACTATTTAAATCACAATTTCTTTTTACTTGCTCATTCCATAGAATCAATGAAATAGCTAATCAAATAGTTTTTCAAAGCGGTTTTACTGTTTAATATCACACCTCTCACTAACCCCTCCCAAGCACCAGTATCTTGATTTGGGTTATTGCTATTCTGATGAATTTCTTTGTATCTCTTTTATATAGATATGCACCCTTACACAATGTATGCTATTGTTATTTGACTGACCACAGTGTTTTCAAAGTACTTTTGAAAAAACATTTAAACAGCAATATCTGTTTTTAATTTATAAGTTTTTAATATTAGAAAGTAAATCAAATATTAAATAACCCACAAACTCAACAAGCTTAATTTTAGGCAAACCTAAAATTACCCAATAAAATAGTTGCGAGAAATAGATCAAATTCTAAATTGCATACCAAACATTATTTAAACTCCAAACCCCTAAGAATGTTTGGGTGGGGAGAGAAGAAAGAGGATCAATGTTTACT
>JAQZBX010037558.1:0-23752 GCA_029593785.1 Cabassous unicinctus | reverse complement strand
CTCCTGTCTGCTGACCTTCAAAGCAGGTCCCTCAGATAGCTTTGGGTTCTTTCTCTATTGTTTTTGTGAGATCACTGAGCTCTGCCTGTTAGCCGGATGCCATCTTCCCACAATCCCCTCTCCCTCAGTTTTGAAGGATATTTTTACTGGATGAAGAATTCTTATCTGGCTGTTTTTCTCTTTCAGTACCTGTATTAGTCAGCCAAAGGGGTGCTAATGTGAAATACCAAAAATGGGTTGGTCTTTATAAAGGGTATTTATTTGGGGTAGAAGTCTACAGTTACCAGACCATAAAGCATAAGTTTCTTCCCTCACCAAAGTCCATTGTCATGTGTTGGAGCAAGACAGCTGCCAACATTTGCCCAGGTTCAGGCTTCTTGGGTTCCTCTCTTCCCGGGGCTGCATTTCTCTTCGGGCTTGGCTCCTGTTTCCTCCACAAGGTCAGCTGTAGGCGATCAGGTGAATGGCTTGCTTCTCTTCTCCTGGGGCCTTCTTTCCAGCATCAAAACTGCTTCTCAAAAACAGCTTCTCAAAACTGTTCTTGCCATGCCTTATATATTTGATTCCCCACCCACCGGGGGGGGGGGCTCAACACCCTAATCATAACCTTATCATGCCCAGATTAACAGATGAGTTTACAAGCATGATCTACTTATATTTTTGGAATTCATAATTACATCAAATTGGCCAACGGTTACAGTACCTAACTATGTTATACACTTGCCTTTTTACCTCGAAGGTTTCTGAAGAGGAATCTGCACTAAATATTCTTGGGAAATCTTTGAGTTTCTCTCTTGTGCTTTTCTGAACTCTCTCTTTATATTTGGCATTTGACCTATTGATTAGGGTATTTCTTCCAGTAGATCTATTTTTAGTTTATTTTGTTTGGAGATCATTGGTTTACTTGCATGTGTATTTTCACATCTCTTGTCATTTTTGTAAGTTTGAGTCCAGTGTATTTTCAAATAATTTTTTTTTTCTTTTCCTTCATAGACTTCCATAATGTATATATTGGTATACTAGATTTTGTTGGACAGATTCCTGAGGTTTGCTATCTATTTATTCTTTTTCCTATATCTTCTTAGACTGAAGGATTTCGATTGTCCTGTCTTCTAGTTGGCTGATTTTTCCTTCTATCTGTTCAAATCTGCTGTTGAGCATTTCCTGTATATTTCTTATCACTGTTATTGTGTTTTTCATCCCCAAAATTGTTTCCATTTTATTTTCTAATTCTTCATTTTAATCATTCATTATCTTCTTGATTTCATTTAGTTTTATGCCAGTGCTTTCCTTTAGCTTAATGCATTTGGTAATAGAGATTAATTAGTGTCTTTGATTAGATGTAACAATGCATGCTTTTTCTGCTGTTTTATTTATTTTTTCATTGATTTACACACCTCTTCCTGTTTCTTTTCAGGTCTTGGGATCTTATTTTGAAGTCTGGGTATTTGATTATTTTGAAGTGTTAGCACTGGAACCATGATTCTCCCCTTTACCTAATGTTCTATTGTTGATTTGTTGGGTGTTGAGTTTCATTTTTAACTCATCACTATGTTTATTTTGGACATATGGAACAAACTATGGTCAACAATTCAGTTTTTTCGGTTGTCTTGGAAACTTCCACTCTCTCTGAGTATGTGTGGTACACTTTAAGAATTCCTTTGTATTTTTGACTGTTTCCCTTCAGTAAGCTTCTTCCTAGCTTCTCCTCTGGGATACTTGGGCCAGGCTGTTTGTTTTTACTATATATTTTTTCTAGCTGGCATCAGTGGTCAGCTCTGCTTTACTACTATACTTTCTTGTGCCTTTCCCTCCTGTTTCAACACTGGGTTCCCTCTGTGGTTAAATGGAAAAGCAGCCTTTTCTTCACTACTTAACTGATCCCAGTAACTTATGAGTTAGGTGTCTTAGAGCTGTGGTCTGAATCTGCCTTCCCCAGAGCCAGTGGGTGTCAAAGTACAAAGATACCCAGTATTTTCATTTTGGTGTGACACACCAATAATTAGGCCCCACATAGGAAATGCACACTTACCAGCCAAGCAGTTGGCATGGGTCAATCATGAATCAGACAGTTCACTGAGTATGAGAAGATCACTAAGAAACTGCCATTGGTGAGCTCTCAGTGACCAACAATTGAATGAGTACTGGCCTCTGAGCCACAAGTATAGGTTTCTCAATCTGCTGCAAAGATCCAAACATGGGGAAAGGGAATGGAATGGTGAATTAAAATTTTCTCCCATTGTTATACTGCCATTTTTAAATATCTTTTTTTCTGAATCAGCATTCATTAGTTGATCTTTCATCTTGATTATCTTCTGGAGTTTTGAGAAAATTGATTTTGGCCATATATGTTTTAGGCTTCCAACTAGGAGCTTTGACAAGCATATCTTAAATTGCCATCTTGATGTTGTCATTCTTTCTTGGAGTTAAATTTGTGTCCTGGTTAAAATATTAACAGTTGAAGGATTTGAAATAGGTATCTTCATATTCACTCAAGTAATTTCAATATGATATGTAATTCAAATGAAACATTGTGAAGTATAATAATTCTCTTTTCTTTCTATTTATTAATTTTTACTTTGATATCATGTGTACAATAGAAAATACCCCATTTTAACCATGTTCATATTTACAAATAATTGACTTTACATTCACTATATTCTATCCCCTACAGCACCACCTACTATCAAGAGGATTTCGTTACCCCAAATCAAAATAAGGTATGTGTAAACCAAAACTTTCCTTTGGCCTTTTTCCTTTAGGTCCCTGGTAACTTCTTTTCATTATTTTTCCTTGAGCAGTGTCACTCGTGTTTTGAAATCATGGAAAATGGAAACCATACCTCAGATTTCATTCTTCTTGGACTCTTTAACCATACAGGAGCCCACCTCTTCCTCTTTGTGATGATGTTGACAATTGTCTTCATCTCCTTGCTGGTCAATGCCCTCATGATCCTTCTGATTCATCAGGACAACCAGCTTCACACACCCATGTACTTTCTACTAAGCCAACTCTCCCTTATGGACATGATGCTGGTTTCCACCATAATTCCCCCAATTGACTTCTGACTACTTGCCTAACAAGAATTCCGTCTTCCCTACTGACTGTGGATTACATATCTTCTTCTTCCTCACACTGGCTGTGGAGAATGCTTCCTCCTGGCAGCCATGTCTTATGACCACTATGTGGCTATATGTCACCTTCTGTGATATCCTGTCCTTATAAGCTAGCAATTATGCATGAGAATGTTATTGGGGTCTTAGTTTCTGAGAGCTGCTGATGGGATCATGTAGGCTGTTGATATCTTGAGCTTCCCATTTTGCAAATCACATGAAATTGATCATTTTTTTCTGTGAGGCCTCCACATTGTTGTGCTTAGCTTGTGCTGACACATTTGTCTTTGAGTATGCCATGTATATCTGTCGTGTTTTAATGCTTCTGATCCCAATCTCCCTGATTCTGACATCCTATAGTCTTATCCTACTTGCTGTTCTCCACATGCAATCCACAGAAGCCTGCAAGAAGGCTTTTACCACTTGCTCATCTCAATTGGCTGTGGTGGGACTCTTCTATGGAGCTACAACTTTTATTTATATGAGACCCAAATCCTACAAGTCAGCTAACCATAACAAGACTGTGTCAACTTTTTATACTATTTTCACACCTGCACTGAATCTCCTCATCTTTAGTATGAGGTACAGTGATGTGAAGGGAGATTTGACTAAGTGTAAAGGGTCATTGTGTTACCTTAAATGATAACTAAGATTAGTTTGATTTACTTCAAGCATAAAGGCTATTTAAAATTGCAGTATATGATTTTCTTGGGTGAAGTTAAAATTGTCTTCATTCATAATTACATATTCTTAGGTACATAGGTACATGTATTTTTTTTCCTTTTTTTGCTTTGAAATGTGGACACATCTCCATACTTCTCTTTCAATTGCTAAGATGTCATAACCAAGTCAAATTGTGTACTGTTAACTGTATTAGTCTGCCAAATGGGTGCTGATACAAAATACCAGAAATCCGGGCATTTTAAAGGTTATTTATTTGGGATAAAACCTTATAGTCCCAAGGTCTGGAAAGTTCAACTGAAGGTACCAAAGTCAGCTGTCATGTGTTAAAGCAAGATGGCAGGTGATCTCTGCCTGATCTCTCAGGGCTACCTATATCAGTATCTTGCATATGGCTTATTTCTTTCTGGGCCTTCTCAGCTTCTCAGCTGCTCTGTTCTCTTCAGCTGCAAACTATCAGATGAATGGCTCATCTCTCCCTGGGACCTCAGGATCAAACATAACAGAGCTCTTTCTCTCTTCTTTTGTCTTCTTGTATGAGTACCTGTTTATTTCAACCCACCAAAGGGGCAGAGACTCAACCTGAGTCCCACCTTACTGGCATGTTTGAATCAAAATTCCTAAACTGATTTTATGAAGTAAACTTAAAACCCTGAATTTAATACACTCTAAAGGTATCACACCCAGAGGAATAGAATAGTTTACAAATATAATCTTTCTTTTTTGGGGATTCATAAATAATCTCAAACTGCCACATCAACCCTCTTTGAAACACCAATTTTCAATAAGATATTTCTAAAATATACATTATAGTATAAATTTGTTGAAAGAATGAACTGATAAGTACTCAAGAAATATTGAAGACTCATTGTTAATATTTGTATAATGGGAGTTATAATTTATGACAATAAAATTATCACATCTCAAGGAAATCTCTAACCAGTTTGGACAAGTACAAGTCCTCATGTAATTCATTCCCACTTTCAAAAGTCACCACCATTATGACCTTCATGCTTTTGTGCATGAATAAGTTTTGTAAACAGGTTTAGTTCAGGCTATTTTACAATTTCATATGAATGGACACTTTATGTTCTGGCTTCTCTGACTCAGCAGTGTATATAAATATAATGTCCATGTGTGTGTTTGGGGAAGGAGCCAGAAACACATCTTTATTTTTTCCTAGAAGGTATTCGGGATTAAACCCAGGACCTCATATATGGGAAGTAGGTGCTCAACCACTGAAATACATTTGCTTCTCCAGAAACACATCTTTTAGCAATTGTGTATAATGCTTCTATGAAGTACATTGTGCAAAAATTTCTCTTTATGTCATTGCTTTCAGTTCTTTGAAATATATTCCTAGTAGTAGATTTGCCTAATCATATAGAGGTTTTCTATTTAGCTTCCTGAGGATCCACTGAACTGCCCTCCAGAGAGGCTGCACCTTTTTGAATTCCTACCAACAATGGAAGAGTGTTTCTATTTCTCTATGTCCTCTCCAGCACAAGTAGTTTTCTTTTTTGGTTTAGTTTTGTTGTTTTAAAATAATAACCATTAAATAAGAGATGAAATGATATCTCTTTGAAGTCTTTTGTTGTTGTTTGTTTGTTTTTTTAGGAGGTACTGGGGACTGAACATGGTACAGTTTTACTTGTATAACTGGCACACAACCACTGAGCTACTCCCTCTACCCTCTCATTAAAGATTTGATCTGCATTTCCCTAATATCTAGGTGTTGTGAACATCTTTTCATGTTTTTTTTTTCTTTGATATTTTTATTTCCTCTTTGGAAATAAATCTATTCAAGTCTTTTGCCCATTTATTTACTGGAGAGCTTTTCTTTTTATAATTGAAGTTTTTAAAAATATATATATTTATATAACATAAAAATCAATCTCTAATTGGGTATATTGTTTGCAAATGGTTTCTCCCATTGAGTAGACTGCCTTTTCACAGTCTTGACAATGTTATTTGAAAGGCAAAATTTCTAATTTGATGTGGCACCATTTATATAGATTTTACTTTTGTAGTTCATAAATTGGGTGTTATATTTAAGAAAACACCACCTACCACCAGAACTTGAAGATGCTCCCCTACATTTTCTTCTAGGAATTTTATTTATCTAGATTTTATATTTAGGTATTTTAGCCATTTTGAGTTACTTGTGTAAGGTTTAAGAGAGGGGTCCTCTTTCTTTCTTTTGCCTATAGATATTCAATTCTCCCAATACCATTTGTTGAGTAGACTGTTCTGACCCAGCTGGTGGGTGTGACAACCTTGTCAAAAATCAGTTCAGGGATGTGGATGTGGCTCAACACATTGGGTGACCCCCTACCACATAGAAGGTACCAGTTTCAGGTCCCCATGCCTCCTAAAGAAGACCTGCACCCACCACAATGAGCTATATGCCACAAAGAGCTAGATGCCACAATGAGCTAGATGCCACATGCATTGGTATGAGCTACATGCCACATACCTGCCACAATGGGCTAGACACTGCAACTGCTGCAATGAGCAGATGCCTAAATGAGCAGATGCCACAAGCCAGCAGATGTCACAGCAAACAGGGAGTGGATGTGGCTCAGGACAGTGGTCACTTACCTACCCAAGTGGGAGTTTCTGGGTTCAGTTCACTGTGTTTCCTAGAGAAGACAAGCAATGAGCAGTTAGATGAGAGAACCATCTGAGTGAGGGGGAATAAATTAAAAGATAATAATGTAAATAAAGAAATCTTTTAAAAAATCAATTAACCATAAATGTGCGGGTCTATTTCTGAACTATAAATTCAATTCCATTGGTCAATCTGTCTATCTTAATGCACTGTAACTAAGTAATATTCTTTACAGTAAGGAAGTGAGTATCCTCCATCTTTATGCTATGTTTAAGATATTTTTGGCTATGCAGGAATTGTCCCCTTCCAAATAAACTTGATTATTGGCTTTTCCATTTCTGCAAAAACGTTGATTGGAAATTTTCTTGGGATCTCATTAAATCTGTAAATCAAATTGGGTAGATTTGACATCTTAACAATATTTAGTCTTCCAATTCATTAACTCAGAACATCTTTTAATATATTATGGTCATCTTAGTTTTCTTTTAGCAATGTTATATCATTTTATGATTACATGTCCACTATAGCCTCGGTTAAGTTTATGCCTAAATTTTTTATTCTTTAAAGCACTATTGTAAGTGAAATATTTTTCTAGACTTTTCCTCAGATGGCATATTAGTAGTGTATAGAAATGCCCCCAATTTTTTGGTGTTTATCTTGTATCCTGCCACTTTAATGAAGCCCTTTATTAGCTGTAATAGTTTTGCTATCAATTTTGGGGATTTTCTAGGCTTGGGATCATATCATCAGTGAATAGCAAAAATTTTACTTCTTCCTTTCTATGTGTGTACCTTTTATTTCTTCATCTTGCCTAATTGCTCTGGCTTCTCAGACTTAACAGTATTGAATAACAGTAGTGAGAGTGGGCATCCCTGTCTTGCTCCCAATCTCACTGGGAAAGCTTTCAGTCTTTCACCATTGAATACCATGTTAGATGTGGGTTTTTTCATATATGCATTTTATCATGTTGAGAAAGTTACCTCTATTCTTATCTTTTGAAGTGTGTATTATCCAGAAAGGATGCTGGATTTTGTTACATGTCTTTTTTTCATCAATTTTTATGATCATGTGATTTTTCTTCTTCAATTTATTAATGTGCTGTATTACGCTGATTGATTTTCTTGTGTTTAACCTCTCTTGCATAGCTAAGAAAAATCGCACTTGATGATATATAATTTTTAAAAATACTTTTAGATTTGATTGATGCATTAGGTTTCTCTAGGGAAATAGAACCAATAGATATCTTTAAATAGTATGAGATCTTATAAAATTGTCTCATCTGAGCTGGGGATACTCAAGTCCAAATTCCATAGGGCAGGGTGTAAGTCAGGGACTCCAATGAAGGTGTTTAATGAGTTCCCCAGGAGATGCTGGCTGTCTGAAGTACAGATGCAAATTTCTTCTCTGAATGCTTAAATCACTTCTTCTTTTAATATCTTCATCTGATTGAATGAGATGCCGTGTATTGCTTACAGCGATCTTCTCAGTTAATTGTAGAAATTATCACCCATATATGCAATCAAATCACTGATGATTAAAGTCCAATGTATTACAATTACCCCAGTTCTTGCTTGACCAAACAGCTGGACACCATTACCTGGACAAGTTGACACATTAGTTTAAACATCACAGTCCATGCTTTGTCAGCTTGGCAACCATACACATCACCTTAAACAATTATTAATCTCTAAATAAAAACAATAGAAGACATATATATCATCTATCATGTAAATGCCTTTTCAATAAGTCTAGAGTAGTTGCTATTTCTTGATCACTAGTCCAATCAACATGATATTATCAATATAATGGACCTGTGTGATGTCTTGTGGAAGGGAGAGATGATCAAGTATGCTGCAGACAATATTATGACATTGGACTAGAGAATTAATATATTCTTGTGGCAGGACACTGAAGGTACATTACTGTCCTTGCCAGCTGAAAGTAAACTGTTTCTGGTGGTCCTTTCTTTTTTAAAAATATATATTTTTTGTTTTTTCTAAAAGATACTTAGATTACATAAAATGTTACATGAAAAATATAAGGAATTCCTGTATGCCCCACTAGCCACCCCTCCCACATTTCCCCATTAGTATGGTACATTCATTGTGATTGATGAACACATTTTGGAGCATTGCCACTAAGGATGGATTATAGTTTACATTATAGTTTACACTCTCTACCACTCAATCTTGTAGGTTATGATAGGATATATAATGGCCTGTATCTATCATTCCAATGTCATTCAGGACAGTTCCACGTCCCCAAAGTGCCCCCATGTTACACCTCTTTTACCCTCTCCCTGCCTTCAGGACCTCCTTTGCCCACTGTCTCCATGTCAATGGTATTTCCTTCATTGCTAGAATCACAATAAGTCTGTAGTAGAATACCAATAAGTCCACTCTCATTCATATTTTGTCCCCCAATCCTGAGTATTCTGGGATGGTCATGTCCATTCCACCTCTAATTGAGAGGGGACTTCAATCCCATAGAGCTGATTGTTGGGACTCTCTTGCTTGCAGTTGTAGACTCTCTTGGTTCCTTGGTATGGTGGTTGTCCATCCTTAACTCCTTGTTAGTTGTCCTGGGTGTGTACAATGAATTGGAATGTAAGGGATGCAACTCCACTGAGGCTCAGGGCCCAGCTGTCACATGGACAGTCCAAAGATTCAAGTCTCTTGGGTGTATACCTACTCCTCCAGCACCAACTATAGGTTCAAATAAATGGGACAGAAAAGGCATGTGTAGAGAAGTCATAACTGAGTCTGACTCTGTCACACTTGGGAGCAGAAACTCCAAAGAAGGGCCCACTGGCAAGGCACCGAACTCCAGAGCTATCTGCCATGACTCTAGGATCTGAGTGTCTCCAGAGCTGTTTGTCCTTTCTAATGGCCATAGACAAAATGCATTTTCAAGATAAACAGTTGCATACCAGGTACCACAGGATATGTCGATTTGCTCAAGCAATGATACCACATATTAAGCAGCATCTGCAATGGCAGTCACTCCTGGGTTAAGTTTATGATAAGCCTCTAAGTTCCATCTGTTTTCTGAACAGGCCAAATAAGAGAGTTGTATGGATTTTTGGTGTGTATCACCAATCCTGCATCCTTTAAGTCCTTGATGATGGCACTGATTTCTGCAATCCTGCAGGAGTCAGCTATTACTTTTTTTCTATATTTCCCCTTTTTTACATTTTACTGAAATATATCATTCATACATGACTATATATGAACAATAAGTGTATAGTGAAAGTTATGAACTTACAAAATAAACATGCATAATATCATACAGGGGTCCCACACATCACCCCACCACCAACACCTCACATTGTTGTAAGATATTTGTTGCAAATTATGAAAGAATATCATCAAAATATTACTATTAACAATAGTCCATATCTTTTGATTTACTATTTTGCTATGTAGGAGCTGTTCTATTGCCTACAATTTGGCCTTTCCTCCCATAAGTGGCCCCACTCCCCATGTCATGGAACCAATGTGCGGTTCTGCCGGTTGCTGAGTATGTCTTTTCCAATTATGCATTCTGGAACTTGGGAAATAACCACAGAATGGATCCAGAAAATCACTGGACCCATTGTGAGATGGATCTAAGCTAAAACTCCATCAATCACCTAATCTCCGTAAGACCCTACTGTGATTTGGTGGAACACAATGGCATTTTGTATCTCCTGGAATTAATGTCATTTATAAGCCAGTGTGTAATAATCTCTGAAATGTCTGATCATTTTTCATTCCCCTAATGCAGTTTCCCTGGTTAAAGGCTATAGGTCTCTTTGGAGAAGGTTGAGAGAAATTTTAAGAGTATAATTTTTTGGCTGTGTAACATGGTCCTTTCCCAAGTGGACCTGGCCATCCCCTCATTCAAAGGCTCTGGGTCTGTAGGCTATTTCAAGTCTGGGATTTGATAAATGGCCATGACTCTCTTTTTCTATAATTCATATTAGGCTTTTGTTTCTCAACCTAGAACTCTTCTTATGCAGGTCAAGTAGGAATTTAATAGACAACCCATCTGTTTTACTTTGACATACCAGAAGATCTATTAACCAATGAAATAAATCCATGCAACTAGGACTATTTTGATTGCTGATTTTAGTCTGCTCTTCATTGCAGTAGACACACCCACTTTTATTTGACATTTTAGTATTGCCACTTGGCTTCTGATATCCCAGAATCTGATTGTCCCAATAGTGTTTAAGAATCCTACTTCTTTGCAGCAATTCTCATGGTAATATCTGTCCTACAGAGAAGAGAAACCACAGAGCTCTTCAGGGAATATGGAGTTAGTCTCACAAATTTATTCCTCAGAGTCCTGGTATAATATGTGTTCTCTGAGTATTCCTAGGATTGGTGGGCAGGTCTTAGATGGTAAATCCATCCTAACACTCCAATCTCTTTAAGCCTTTGGATCCCCTCATCTACAATATACCAAGGCAATTCTGGCATCTTTACCTCAGGCAATGTTGGCCATTTTTTGGTCCATATTTCAACCAACCAGAAATATGGGTCCATATTTCTAACCCTAGAAGCTCTAACATTGTATCCAGAATCTCTTCTTAGTGGGCCGATATCAATATATTTAGCTTAATCCAACTTTGTACTTCACCTTTGTGGGCTTATAATTGTCACACTTTGTACTTCACCTTTGTGGGCTTATAATTGTCAGTCTAGTTATAGGTCTGAAAGAAAAGAGGAGTGATGGAAGTGGGTAAGGAGAAGCATTAGACACACCTTGAAAACCAATTACCTCAGGGCATTCTCTTGTATTTTTACCTGGTGAGGAAGGATTAATCTCTTCAGGTGGGGGTTGGATGACAGACTCCTTAGGACAGATTGAAATTGTTTGTTAACTCTCTAGGGCATGGTAGAAGTAGGGTAGTCTCTCCTAAGGGTGGGGAGGATGGTGGGTGGCTATCTCCTAAAAGCAATTACAGATTTATCTGGAAATGAATCAGCAAAATTTAAGGTTTCAATGTCCCTACTGCCATCATGATCAATCTATATGTCTCCATCCCAATCCTCAAAATTCCACTCATTTCAAATCAATCTTATCACCCTTACAGCAGCACACTACAAGGTTGAGATTTTAGTTTCCCTTGGAAGTCTGCTATTTCCACAATGACACTCTGTGTCTTGTTTTCAGAGGTCTCAAGTCTGCAGCTGCATGAAACAAGATTTTTTTCAGGGCACACATAGAAACATTCAAATCATTCATGTGGAACTTAAGTTGTAAATTCAGAACCTACATCTCATCCCTTTCTTTTTTGTCCAGCATATTTAGGAACAGCCAGGCAACATCATTGCAACTTTTAATTCCACAAAACTCTGTTCAGGTGTTAAAAAATACTCTCACCCAGAGCATTGTCTATCATATGCTTGAAGTATTCATATCCAGTGGTGATATTTTGCCTATCTCTATTGCAAACTCATGAAATGGACTGTCAGTGGCAGAGATTATTGGAAACAGAGTCATTATTGACCTTGAATTGAATAAGAGGAGAAAGCAAATTGCAAAAATCCCAGAACCAATTCAAAAATACTACTTTCAAGATTGCGTTACTCAAGAACAATTTCTGGTTCCAATCAGTATTAGCTAGTGTTCTCTAGGGAAACTGAACTGACAGGAGATATCTGTAAGTAGAATGAGATTTTGTAAACTTGTTTCAGGTGAGCATAGGGATGGACAAGTTCAAATTCCATAAGGCAGGCTGCAAGACAGAGTCTCCAATGATGGCCCTTGATGACTTCCACAAGAGATGCTATCTGTCTGAAGCCGAGATGGAAATTCTCTCTCTGAATGCTGAAATCACTTCTCCTTTTAAGGCCTTCAACTGATTGAATGAGCCATCACTCATTGCTGATGGCAATCTTCTCAGTTGTAGATATATAATCAGCCATATATGTAATCAACTCACTGAAGATTAAAGTCCATAAAATGCCCTCATATTACAATTAGTCCAGTGTTTGCTTGACCAAACAACTGGACACCATTACCTGGCTGATTTGACACATTAGCCTAACCAACACAATTAACAATTATTTTGTTGTAGATGTATGCATCTACATTTATTAGAGAAATTGTTCTGTAATTTTTTTTTATCATGTCTTTAATTGGCTTTGATATTATGGTGTTTTTGGCTTCATAGAATGGGTTTGGTAGTGATCCCTCCTCTTCAAACTTTTGTAATAATTTCAAAAAGATTTGTGTGAGATCATCTTTGAGTGATTGGTAAAATTCACCATTGAACCCATCTGGTACTGGGTATTTCACTTATGGGAGGTTATGATGACTGTATCAATCTCTTTCCTTGGGATTGGTTTGTTGAGGTCTTGTGTTTCTCTAGGGTCACTGTAGATTGTTCATGTGTTTAAAGGAAGTTTTCAATTTCACTTTTGTCTCTAGTTTGGTGGCATAATATTTTTCACAGTACCCCCTTATGTTCCTGTTTCTTTCTGTGGGTTCAGTAGTAATGTTCCCTTATTCATTTCTGATTTTATTTATTTGTAACTTTTCTCTGTTTTCCTGTTTTTCTTTGCCATTCTAGCTATGAGTTTGTTAATTTTGATGACCTTCTTGAGGAGCCAAATTTGGTTGTGTTGATTATATTTTTTGTTCTTAATTTCATTTATTTATGTCCTAATCCTTATTTCTCTCTTTCTGCTTGCTTTAGGATTAGTTTGCTGTCCTTTTTCTAGTTCCTCAAGGTGTGAAATTAGGTCTTTGATTTACCCCTTTCTTCTCTTTTAATGTAAGCAGTTAAGCCTATAAAATTTCCTCTCAGCACTGCCTTTGCCGAATCCCATAAGTTTCAATGTGTTATGTTCTGGTTTTTATTCATCTTAAGATATTTCCTGATTTCTCTTGCAATTTTCTCTTTGACCCAGTGATTATTTGAGTGTATTGTTTAATCTCCATAGATTCATGAATTTATGCTTTTTATATCTGTTATTGATTTCCAGCTTCATTACATTATGGTGAGAGAAAGTACTTTGCATAATTTCAATATTTTTATATTTATTGAGCCCTGTTTTGTGACTCCTGCTGTTTTGGGATGCAATGTTCTATATATGTCTAATGGTCTAGTTCATTTATATTATTCATTCTTTCTATTTCCTTATTGGTCTTCTGCTCAGATGTTCTATCCAATGATAAGGGTGGTTTATTGAATTCTCAAGCTATTATTGTAGAAAGATCTATTTCTCCCTTCAGTTTGTCAGTGTTTTCCTCATGTATTTTGGGTCATCCTAATTAGGTGCCTAAATATTTATGACTGTTATTTCTTCCTAATCAATTACCTCTTTTATTAATATATACTAACCCTCCTTGTCTCTAATGACAGCTTTGCTTATAAGGCCTACATTATCTGATCTAAGTAGAGCTACTCTGGCTTTTTTTTTTTTTTGGTTACTGTTTGCTTGGAATATCTTTGTCCATTCTTTCACTTTCAATCTATTTGTATCCTTTTGTCTATAGTGACTATCTTATAGACTGCATATAGATGGCTCATATATTTTAACCATTCTGCCTGCCTGTGTTTCTGATTGGATAGTTTATTTCATTAACATTTAATGCTATTACTGTAAAAGCAGTAATTAATTCACTCATATTACTCTTTGGCTTTTATATGACCAATCTTATATATATACATCACACTTTTTACAATTTTAGTTACTTTTGCTAAAAACCCTCATTTATAGCCTTTCTTCCAAGGCTCTCTTTCATGTCTTTTCCTTTCTGGCTGCAGAATTCTCTTTAGCATTTTTTGTAGGGCTTCTCTATTGCTAATGACCTCTTTCAGTTTCTGTTTAAGTGTGAATATCAAACTTTTCTCTCATTTTTGAAGGACATTTTTACCCAATATAAAATTCTTACCAGGCAGTTTTTATCTTTCTGTGTCTTAAATATATCATAGCACTGACTTCTCATGTCCATGTTTTCTAATGGGAAATCAGCACTTAATCTTATCGGGAATCACTTGTATGAGATGACTCATTTTTCAGAGTTCTTTCTTTATCTTCATTTGACATTCTGATTAGTATGTGACTTGGAGAAAGTTTGTTCATATTTATTCTGTTTGGAGTGTGTTTTGCTCTTTGGATGTGGATCTCTATGTCTTTCAAAAGATTTAGGAAAGTTTCAAACATTATTTCCTCCTCCAATATTATTTCTATGTCTTTTACCTTCTTTTCTCTTTATTTTTCTCTTATATGTGCACATAAACAGAAGTGCACGTATGTTTATGCACTTCTTGATATCATTCACTTTCCTAAGTCTCTGCTCAATTTTTCCATTCATTTTTTCTATCTGTTCTTCAGTCTGATTTCAGAACCCTGCCTTCTATGCAAATAATCCTTTCATCTGCTTCTTAAAGTCTGCTGTTGTATGCTTCCAGTGTATTTTAATTTAATTTATACTGATTTTCATTCCCATAATATCTGTTACTTTTCATTGCATGCTTTCAAATTTATCTTTCTCTCAATGTCTTCCTAATATCCTTATTCTCTTTAGTCAGTTCATTGAATTTATGAATGTGTTTTGATGACCATCTATAATTAGTTGTCTCAACAACTGTATCTCATCTGGAGGTTGAATTTGTTCCTTTGACTGGGTCATATCTTCCTGTTTCTTAGTATGGCTTGTAATATTTTATGGTGTTTTGGGACCTGATTTTCTGGGTGTGTTTATTCTAGATTCAGGTTTTCTCTTAAGCCTAGAGTTTTATTGTTAATCACTTCATGCTAATGTTTCTCTTTGACACTTGGTTCAAATTATTTTAGACATTCACAATATCTCTTGTTTAATCAGAATTTTTCCACCCTCATTCATCTGACTCCTTCCCTGAGTATTTTGTACAGTTTTTGAGATTGCAGTATTTGTGTGTACACTAATGTCATCACCAGGAGAAAGCTTCCTTTCACCTGTTCATCCTTGGGGAATATTAATCAGTTCTGAATATTTTTTATTTGCCTCTAAGTATTTTTAACTCTTCTTTTTTTCTCTCTCTCTCTATCTGCTATTTCCTGGAGAGTTAATTTTGGAATAGGATTCCCCTAGGGACAGCGTACCCAGGCCTGTTTTCCCCACCAAAACAGGTCCCAGAATCCACCATAAGCATATTGATCATTTCCAATCTACCTATGGACTAGACCCAAAAAGCTGCCAAATTTTTCTTTAGCTCTCTTAATCTCTACTTTCCTGACAAACCCAGCAAGTGGTTCTCTTTGCCCTTCAGCCAACTATTCTTCACAACTTTAAGGTGTAGCTGTGTTTTTAATTATTGGCTGCCTTAATACCTGGTGGGGGAGTGGTTAGGAATGAGGCTGCCAGCTTAGCCTCATTGAAACTTTTCCACAAATCCCAGTCCCTGTGATTTGTGTTCTTTAGTCAACTGCCACTAGCTTAGCTGGGCCTTGTCCCCCTTTGACTGGGAAAGGGTCCTTCAGTGAGCTGTTCTCCACTGCTCCTAGAAGGTGCTGTGTCTTTAAGTTCACCACAACACTCTGCCTGAGGTAAGTTTGAAACAAAGGATGCCCTTTACTTTTTGGACTGGGTAGGTTTAATCTGGCAGTTTTCCCTAGAAACAGATCAAACTCCACCCACCTTCCCCTCCCCCCTGGGAAAGGGTAAGGGCAGTAGCTGGAGATGACTTTCTTTGCTAAGCAGGCTTCCCTAAGAAAATATTCAACCTTTAAATCACTCAAAATAAATAAACAAAATGGTATCAGTGTTCATGGCCTTGTTTAACATGGATAACAAGAGACAAAATACAAGGCCCAACATAGGTAAGGGTCATATAAAAGACACTTGAATAATGTAGGTAATGTAAAAACTCTGCACTCAGTGTTAGGGAAAACTATAACTAAACCTCACCCATTCTCCAAGCAGGTGAAGGATCTCTGGATAAAATTTCTTGTCTCAATCAGTGACATTGGCTAGAGTGGCTGAGGATTCAATTGAGAATGTATAATCCACATAAGAAACCCAGGCTTGTCTGATGAGAGAAAGTCCACATAGAGTAACATTGACACACCAGATATGAGAGTGATGAAGCCTTCTTGGACATAGAGCCCAATGGAGATTTCAGGTGACTGCAACCATCACTTGACTTTAAATTCAAGGATGAACTCTACCTAGAGAACTTCCCTACGCATTCCAGTCAATCCAAAGAAGATGAAGGATAATAATAATTTTTGTTTAAACCACTAAGCTTTATAGAGCTTTCTTATAAGGCATTAGATGCAAACAAGATTTGAATTAAAGTAAATAATAGGTTTTATTGTATGAAATATGACAAAAGTATAAAATTAAAAATAAATAAAGTGCATGGTACAGATCTTTTAGATAATTATTAAAATTATAAAAACAGTGTGGATACTGTCTTGACTGGTAGAAGGAAAGCATAAAAAGAGAAAAAATAATTAAAAAGGAAAGAATGATTTGAAGGGAATATCAAAAACATTGTGCTGGTTGAACCCCAAATCTCAGAAGAGTTGTAATACTTACTTTGAGTTCATTGGACAATCCCAGGACAACCAAGAAGGAGATTACCATGGACAATGCTCATCCAAAGGAACAGAGAGTGTCTGCAACTGCAAGCAAGACAGTTCTATCCAGCTTCCACATAAGATCTAGGCCCCTCTCATAAGAAACAGTGGGCATCACCATCCCAAATCCTCAAGATTGGGGAATGACCAATGGACAAAAGTAAACTAATTATTTTTATTAAACTTATTATTATTCTAGCAGTGGAAGAACTCTTATCATTGATATAAAGGTAGTGGCCACCAGAGGTTCTGAAGGGAGAAGGAGGGAAAACTTGTTGTAACATTGGGCCATTTTTGGGACATTGGAATTGTCCTCCATGGCATTGAATTGACAGATAAAGGCCATTTTAAATTTTGTCAAAACCTATAAAATCGTGCAGGGCAGAGTGTAAACTATAATATAAACTGCATTCCATGGTTAGTAGCAACCCTTCAATATGTGTTCATCAATTTTAACAAATGTACCACACTAATGAAAGATGTTATTAATGTGGGGAAGTGTGGGAAGGGGAGGGGACGAGCCATAGGGGAACTTCTTGTATTTTTTATGTAACATTAATGTAATCTAAAGCATCTTTCAAAATAAAAAAATATTTCAAAAAAAGAAAGCACTAGATAAAATGGCAGAAATAAATCTAAATACAACAGTTCTTTCAGCAAATGTAAATAAAACACAATGCTTTGTGTAAAAAGCTATATACTCTAGAGAAAGATTATTCTTAGCTAGGCATACATGAAATTTAGTTTCAGAATGTGTGCAAATTAAAGCATGAGAAAAATTACATCAGGAAAATGTCAACTTAAAGGAAAAGTGATTGAGCTCTGGCAATATAAGTGAAGCAGAATTTAAGGCAAATGCATTAGAAATTATTAAGACACTGGCAAGCACAATATAAGAGATGTACATTTATTAATCACCATGCTCGTCACTCTCTCTTTATTTTCAGATATTTTCAGTGTTCTTACTGTTTTCTAAACTTTAGCTAGGGATACTGCATTCTCCATTATCATGAGGCACATGTTTTTCTATAGGAAAACCTACTCTGAATCCCTGGTAGAATATTGGAAGGATGTAGCACAAAGCCAGCATATTCCTGCCTCTCTTTGTTTCCCTTAGGGTCCCTAGCATTACCTGTGACTCACATTGTTACAAGGTCTCATGGCTAGATACTCTATACATGGTTCTGAATCATGCCTGCCAATCCCCACATTGGTTCCAGATTCTGAAGGAAGGCCCTGCCCATAGGCTCCAGGAAACCCCCTTGTTCAGGTTTTTTTCCATTTCCCAGGATGGAGGGAACTTCCTGTGGTTGCTAGTCTCAGGTTGATTCATTTTTCTTCATTTTACTCCTTGTTACATCCATCCTATGAAATAAAGTATCCAAAGTACATTCCCTCTGTTTGAAAAAGCAAGAGTGGTTTCCATTTTTATATATTGACTCCCATAAAAACTTCCAGATTTGCAGATGGAGAATCCAGGCACAGAAAACTTAAATTATTTTATTTTATTTTTTGCTGTCATTATAGTCTCCCACCAGTCTTCCCCCAATGCTCACACTCTACTCCCAGGGCACCCCAACACATTGATCTTGTATTAGGTCCTGCTAGCTTAGCACCTATGAGGCCTACCCTCTGCAAATACACAGGCACACTCACACATATCCTTGGCACTTCCCCCTGCATGAGATGTCTTACTGTTTTTTTTTTAAGTATATGCATCAAGGAATTTTTTTCCATCAAATGATAGTTCATCAAAAATTTAAATTAATTACAATTTTAAAAACCATTTAAATATTAATAATGTGTTTTAAAAGTAAACAGGTCATTTGAAATCACCATTTAAAAATACAATGAGAAGTTACACCTCCAGATCTGACATATAAAGCATTTGGAAGTCATCATTACAATCCTTACAACAGAAAAATAATAAAAAAATTAAAAAATAAAAAAATAAAAATAAAAATGAATGCCTTTCTTGGATGATCAGAGGATTGATGTCCACCCATATTTCAGGAAAGGTAGGGATATCTATAGATTCATAGGTAAGATCTGCCTCTTTAGAGTAGAAGCTGCAGTAACCAAAATCTCTTAGTAATGACAATTTTGATAAATTGCTGCAGAATGATTGTAGACCATCCTGAGATTCAAAATCCAATAGGATTGATGTTTTCACTCTCCTCTCCTCTTCCTCACTTTCATGTGGAGTAGGGACTAGGATCCCTGCCCAGTTCTCATAGTGAAGTGTCAAGAGAATCTCCTTGTGGCTCTGATAATGAGATGAGAAGAATAACCATTGTGAAATAAGCTCAGAGATTTCTCCCTAATAAAGGATTATTATTCAAGGGAAAGATTTCATCAAAGTCTTATCCAAACTGGAGGAAAGATAAAGAGTATTTTTGGTACTCTAGGCCCCTCTAATATTTCCATCTCATTAAATAAGGAGGAAGTAGGGAGGGAGAGAAAACTAAGAATCATTTATGAAGATCACCAATCAGGAATAAAGCTGCATTGAATAGCTAAAATTTAATTATAATATTTTTTAAAATGTCTTCACCTCCACATCTTATCAGCACATAAATAGCTCCAATACAATAAAAGTGGAATATAGCTAAAAGGGTTATAAGACAAAGGCCTTATCTAAAGGAATAGAAAACAACATGCGGGAGTGGATGAATCTTGTAAGCAGAGAGATAGAGCTGTAAGAAAGAGTCGATATGAACGGATCAAAATTAAATACACAGGGACCAGATGTGGCTCAAGCAGTTGAGCACCTGCCTCCCACATGGGAAGTCCTGGAATCAGTGCCCTATGCTTCCTAAAGAAGACAAACAACAGCAAACAATGAGAAGACATGAGCAAAAATGAGCAGACAATGAGTAAAAACAAAGAATATGCAATGAGCAAAATCAATGAACAAGACAGTGAGAAAACAATAAGCAGAGAAGAAGCAAAAACAAACAAGGAAGGAGCAGATGTGGCTCAAGCAGTTGAGCACCTACCTCCCACATGGGAGGTCCTGGGTTCAGTTCCTACTGCCTTCTAAAGAAAAAACAAACAGACAATGAGCAGACAATGAGCAAAAAACAATGAATAGACAATGAGCAAACACAACAAGCAATAATGAGCAAACACAATGAGCAAATAGATGAGAGTGCCATCTCAGGGGGGAAAAATTAAATACATAACCCATGATCATGGGCTATAATACTTAATATTGTAAGATGTCAGTATTACCAAAAACAATCTACAAATGCAATGCAATTCCTATCAAAAGCTCAGTTATTTTTGTTGTTTTTCCTTTTTTCTTAAAAAAAAAAAAATGGAAAGGCCAATCCTCAATTTCATGTAGAATCACAAAGGACCCCAAATCAATCTTGAAAAATGATGAACAATGCTGGAGGTATCATACCTACCAATTTCAAAACTACTACAATGAAACACTTATACAAACAGGATGGTACTGGCAAAAATATAGACCTATGGCTCAATGGATTAGACAACATATCAGTGGTCAATTGCCTTTCTACAAGAGTGCTACGATCACAGAATCAAGAAAGAACATTTTCTTTAAAATATAATGCTTTGGAAACTGGCTATCCTCATGCAAGAATTATTTTGAAACTAGACCTCACAACATATACAAAAATTAACTGAAATTGTATGAAATATCTAATCATAAGAGCTAAAACCACAGAACATTTAGAAGAAAAACAAAGGGGGAAAACCCAATGACTTTGGATGTGGTTGTAATTTCTTGCATACGAAACCAAACAGGATCAAAAAAGGAAAAATAAATAAAATGGACTCCATCAACTAAAAAATTTTTCTCCAGAGAACATTATCAAGAAAGTGAAAAAGATAACCTATGAAATGGGAGAAATAGTTACAAATCATGTATCTGATAAAGTTTTATTATGCAGAATATAGAATGAAATTCTAAATATCAACAACAAAATGACAAATAAACTAATTTAAAAAGGACAAAGATCTTAAATTGGCATTTATCCAAAAAACATAAAAATTAACCAATATGCAAATGGAAATATGCTCAATATCATTAGTCATCAGGGAAAAGCATATCAAAACCACAATGAGATATTACTTCACGCACAATAAGATGGCTAAGTTGTTTTAAAATGGAAAGTTACAACTGTTGTTGAGGATCCAGAGAACTAGGACCCTAGCACATTGTTGGTGGGAATGTAAAGTGGTACATTGAATCTGGAAAAACATTTTTGGGGATTCCTTAGAAGTTCAAATAAAGATTTGTCATATGGCCTTACAAACCCACTTCTAGTTATTAAATTCATTCAAAGATATGAAAACAAATATATACATATATATAAAATTCTGTATACTTTACCACAATAAAAATTAATAAGAAAAAAAAAACCCACCATGAGATAAATAAAGAAATCTTATTGTGGCTTTATTTGAAGACTGCACACAGCAAGAAAGTAATCAGTGAACTTGAGTACATTAATAGAATTTTCCCAAACTGAAGAATTAATTGAAAAGGAGAAATATGTGATAATACCAGAAGACAACATCCAAAATTGTGGAAGAGTTTCAAAAGAGATAATATAACCATAATTTGAATATCAGTGTGAAGAAGAGAGTAAAGGATAGAAAATATTTAATGTAATAATAGCCAAGACCTTTCCAAAATTAATCACAGGCACCAGACCACAGTATCAGGAAGCTGAGAACTGTGCATGGAGAATAAATAACAGTAACAACAACAAAAATCTATGTCCCAATTTGCAGAGTACCAAACACAAAGATTAAACTTTGAAAGAAGCCAGAGAAAAAGACCTATCTATACAACAATAAAGATAAAAATTTCAGCAGACTCCTTGTGCTAAACCATAAAAAAAGAAGGGTGTGGAGTGAAATATGTAAAGTGATGAAAGAAAAAAATCATTACTCAAATGCTATATATTTAGGGAATGATCCTTCAAAAGTGAAGGAGAAATTAAGGCTTTCTCTGAAAACAAAAACTGAAGGAATTGATCACCATAAAATTTGTCCTGCAAAAATATTGATTGAAGTTCTTCAGGGAGAAGAAAATGATATAGGTCAGAAGCTTTACCTATATGAATAAAGAAATATAATCAGAAATGTAATATGTGGAGAGAAAATACATTCTTTTGTTTTTCTATGCCAATTAATTTAGAAGATATTTATTCAAAATTATATTATTAACAATATATAGGGTGGTGATAATATAGGTGTCAAGAAAGTAAACACCGGGTACCAATCACAGTGGAGAAGCACTACTGCATGGAGAATGACAAAGATCATGAATATGCATCCACCAAGAATAAGAGTCCAAACACTTCTTTCCAGTCTATGGTACAGGCATTGCAGTCATGAGAGAAGGCAAATCACACACATGTCTGTTTGGAGCAATGCTATATTCGTATAGAGAAGAGATAGAAGAAGGTTCCACTATAATAATAGATGTCATTATCCCATGGCTAGCAGGTTCCTCCCAACAGGTGATGCAAGGCAATGACCTGCACACACTCCTCTTGTTTTGTAGTGGGGAATCCACAATCTCTTCTCACTGGGAACAGATATATTAGAAGGATTTAACAGGTGCCATGTAATGGTAATGCCAGAGCAGAACAAAGTTCACTGTGGTCCCAGAAAGGGGAAGGATAACCCTATAAGGAAGAAGAATTTGGGTCATGAATGATGTCAATGCTTAGCCTCTAGGCAGTGAATTAGGTACTGTTCCTTGCCCAGGGCTATTACTGGGCATGCCTGGAAAGGGACTGCAAGTCATTAGAGGCTTGCTTCCCCAACAATCCATTCCCTGACCCTTACTGTGCTACAGGAAATATGTTTTCAACAGCATGTTACACTAGTAAGAACAGTGGCTGCCTCAGATTTGAAGGCAGAGATAGATGCAATGCATTACCTGAGTAACCTGGATAACAAGGGCTCATTCAGAGACTTTCATCCAGCTTGACACAGCATTTAACCAGGGCCAAAAGGAGAACCACCACCAGGAGGAGGATCAGACTTTCTGGGAGGAGCATTCCCTACCAAAAATCCCAGATGCTGGGCTTAACTCACTCAAGTAAGGCAAAAGAGGAATTCAAGGGAGATTTCATCTTTAAAGATGGCAGCCATTATAATTAAGCATGTATCCTTTTTTGGTTCAGTTCCAAACAAATTATTTATGTAGCCAGAACATGATGTATTTTCAATAGCAGAGACACCCCTTTGTTTTAGTATCAGATAAACAAGAGCTATCTGGTTATCTATTTAATGAGTCTTGTTAATTTTGAATTGCTTGGACAGTAACAGCAGCTATTTCCTCCACAGTCAGAGACAAGATACAAACCATTTGTTCTAGGGCATTCACAGTTAAGCCAATTAAAAGGACTAGGACTGCAGAATAGAAACACATGTTCAATTATCTTCCCAAGAATGTATTTTAGGGAACCCTATGATGGGTAGGTATCATGAGGTCATTATCAACATTGATGGTAGGTATTCATGTTCTGATACATCAGAATACCTCTCCTGGCTGGAGACACTCCAATGTCTAATGAGAGCCACAAAGGAAAACAAATCCTCATGGAACACTGATGACATGCACCAGGGATTTGTTGTTATATTATTCAGTAGGCCAATTATAAGTCTAGTGAGCCTGATTTTGCCATGAAGTGATGGTGAGTGAGTGACTGTAATCACCACCTCATCCAAAGAGCCAATATGAGTTGGCAAACCTGTTTTCCATGTGAGGGCCACTTCCACTCATGTCATAAGTG
>JAQZBX010037557.1:6530-23849 GCA_029593785.1 Cabassous unicinctus | reverse complement strand
AAATGAACTCTTGGTTCAAATGAAATCTTACATGGATGCCCCTATATTAGCTGAAATCAGAGGTATTCCATTAGAAGCAGAGGTGTGGGGACAGCTGGAGTGCTGCCCTCTTAGTCCTCCTCCTTCCCCAAGAGCACCTTGGGCTCACTGACCTCTGTGTATTCCTCATTTGTAAAATGGAAACGATAACATTACCTGTCCTGATGTCTGGTTCTGGAGGACTGCAATGAATGTTCTTTTCTTATCCTCTTTGTTATAACTTCCTTATACTGTGTGTTATGGTGCTCAAATAGCACATGTTTTCTTGGTGATGAGCCACCAGGACAGATATTCTGACTACCATGTGATTAAGTATTTATTTTGGAGAATATGGTCACCATAAATATAGCGCTTTACACATTGTTGCCTAAAATATTCATTAAAGTTACTAAAGCCTGCTTACTGTCTCTGCCAAAAGTGACAAAATGTTATCTGCTGGACAGCAGTACTCCAGGGCAGGTTGTTTTAAATGTACTTAGAGATATAAAATGTAACTAAGCTTAAGTATCATGATCTCAAAACTGAATTCCTATTAGACTATTTTAGCTTCTGGGTTATTCCAGTGTATTTAGTTTTTTGTTTGTTTGTTTTTAAACAAATCAATTTTATTGGTACATATTAATAAACCATACAACTCATCCAAAATGTACAATCAGTGGTCTTTGGTATAATCACATAGTTGTGCATTCATCACTTCAGTCATTATTAGAGCGTTTTCATTATTTCAATATTAATAACAACAAAAAACAGACAAACAAGAAAATTCTTCACCTCTCAGTGCATTTAGTTTTGAAGATTAGGGAGGTAGAGGGAGTTGGCTATTATACTCCAGATTCTGTTGCTTATTGACCCTCATTATGAAGACTGGGTATTACTTAACTGATGTTCTCAAACTAGCAACTATTATTTGAGTAATTAAGTAATCTGGTCAGATAAGGTTGTTGTTTTTTTACTAGCACTATGTTTTTCATAGTAAATAACGTAATGAAGTATGATATCAAGTTGTTATTGGGCTTGATATATAAAGTATTCAGTAATAAAAAAGCTAGAAATAGTATTAATACAAGTGAGTCATAAAATCCAAATCTCTTTAAGAGCCAAATTTAGGAATTGGACAATTGGTAGATCCGTTTTCCACTTGTCACACATGCCATTGTTACACATGGTTAGAGTAGTGCAATATTTAAGAAATGGGGATTATCAATTTATATTAGAGATATCAATAGGTTGTAATCTTTCCCAGTATTAGGCTTAACACATTATTTACCTTAAATGATTAAATGGCCATGATCTGATTTTCGGCATCTTTAGAGCTAAGTCAGTTCATTTTAATTTTGCAACATTATTTTATAATCCTTTTTTTGCAAAATGTAATATATAGTGAAATAAGGCTTTAAAATTTGATGTCATGACCCCTCATCAGATAATTAGATTCCTTACATGTCTCATAACCAGATTTAAGGATCACAGAACTAATTTTATTAATTTCCTTCATTGGAGATGTAAGATGTACACCATCAAGTTCTTATTCAAGATTAAGGATATCTTTCCTAATGGGATGCCCATGTACCACATAACCTCTGAGGAATTGTTTAAACCAACTAATGGGTTGTATTCCAAATATTGCCAAGATCTGTTGCAAAAAAATTTGTTTTAGAAATGGGTAGAGTATGTAATGTAACATATGTTCATAATATTCATTGTGTCCCTGGGAAAATTAATAGGTGTTACTGAAGTTGAAGGAAAGGGTTTATGGTGAAATAAATTTCAAATGCACTAGCTTAAGGCTAAGTTTTACTGAGAATTTTTCAGAGCCTTTAATATTGAAATATTTTATATTAATCTTTAAGAACTTCACAGTTAAGTATCTGTTCGGTCATTGATCTTGTTTTGTTTTGTGTAATCTTTGCCTCCCATTTTCACATAATGTGCAAATTCCATGTCACATCAAATTTTTTATTTTTAAAAAAATTTTATGCCTCCATCTCTTTAATTACATATTTGTATCTAAACAGATTTTTACAGGATAAATAAGATAATAACTTGGTGCATTCAAGTCTTCTGAAATTATTTCCCAGTGGTGTTTGGGGTATTACAGGATCTACTACTGGAGAGAATTGTATTAATACTTCCATAATATCCTCTGCTGATGTTTTAATTACTGTTGTTTGTGATTCTGGGTCATAATTTTTTACAGCTACTGTTTTACTTCACAGTTGCCTAAAAACTTGAGACTTTATTTTTCATTTCTATTTACTTCTCAACACTGTCTCCATTAATGACTTCTAATTTCCTTTTATAATGTAAACTGTTTAGTTTTGAAGGTTTGACTCCAGAAAGTCACAATACATTATATCAGAACATACACTGCATAATTTTTCAAGTTAAACCTATAACTATTCATTCTGCACAAATGTTTATATTTCAGATGGAGCAACTTTCAGATGAAGAAATTGACCATGGTGCTGAAGAAGACAGTGACAAGGAAGATCAGGACCTGGACAAAATGTTTGGAGACTGGCTTGGGGAGCTAGATAAACTCACTCAGGTTAGAAGTAATGCTTGAAAAAGTCATTGAGAATTTGAAGTCATCACTATGTGCTAAAATCTTTATGTAGCAATAAAGATATGAGTGTAAGTTAAATTTAAAGTACTGCCAGAAAGAAAAGATGTTCAAAACATTAACAAGTATTTAGTAACTACCTTAACCATTATCTTCTGTGGCTAAGAAGGAGCCTTTAAAAAATAATAAGTGACAGAGGTCTGGTTCATCCAGCAGGGTTACTTAATAATCTGTTTCATAAATTTGAGATTGCTAACTAAAAAAAAAATCCTTAAAGCCTAAAATTTAAATGCTTAAAATTTAGCAAATCCTATCCTATAACTAAGTAAATTTGAATTTACTTTACAACATAAATAATTGCCTCTCATGCACATATTTTCTCACGTGATTGTGACAAAATTTCATTCCAGGCTGCATTTTAAAACAGTGGCACAGCCTTTTTATTTTGTCTTATTTATTCCCAACCCCTCTTGCCGCTTGTGCTCGCTGTGTCCATTCGCTGCATGTTTTTCTGTGTCTGCTTGTCTCCCTTTGTTGCATCATCTTGCTGCACTAGCTCTCTGCGCTGTGCTGGCCCTCAGCTCTCCACAGGCGTGGGCCATCAACTCTCCATGCCGCATGGGCCAGCTTGCCTTCACCAGGAGGCCCCGGGAATCGAACCCGGGGCCTCCCATATGGTAGACGGGAGCCCAACCACTTGAGCCACATCCACTTCCCGATGGGATTTTAAGCTCTATGTTAAATCAGGTTTAAGTTTAAGTGGTTGGTGAATCTTCTGAAATAGTTTGTAAAAAATTTTGTGTGTATGTGCATTTTCCAAGAAAAGATTCATAGCTTTCATCAAATTTTCCATGACCCCAAAAAGGTTAGAAACCTCCCTCCTAAATTATCAATTTCTTAGCATCAAGGAGTATTTCTTGGTAACCCCTTTGTTGACTAGCACCATGTACACAGCAGATAATTATAATAAATACCTGTTTATTTGAATTGGTAAATAGATTGACTTTTAATATGCCCTCAAATATATTCAAACTGTTTTACAGACTACATTAATTATATGTGTTATTCTACATTTCCACCGAGAGAGGAGGATTAGAGCTTAAATTGCAGCAGAATGATTAGGTTTGAGGTTAAAGAAGAATTCCCTGTTTTGTGACACTTTCAAATAAGGCACTGAAGAGGTTGTGGATCTCCTTCATTTGATGTCTTTACAATTAAGATGGACACTATCTGTAGGAATTCATTTTAATAGTATCTTAAGGCAAAAGAATAAAGAAGAAGAAGATAGTATTCTACTCTACTTCCCAGAGTCTACAAATAGAATGCCCAGCATTCTTTTTTAAATTTTTACTCGGTTTGATAATTAAAGTTAGAGATTAAAGTTTTAAAGACCAATTGTAATATTTGCAATTTTATTTAAATATTTACTAAATAACTACTTACCCTTTCTCTAAATTTCTCTGTTGTAAATGTTTTATTTTCCTTATTGTAGAAAGATTAGAGAGAAGCAAATGTCATTGAAAACTGGTGAGGTAACCTATAGGTCACCCAATCCCTGAAATGCAGTATAATTCCAGTCAGAGAGAGCTTGGCAGTTTAGCAGGGTTACAGCTTGCTCCCATCTTGAGAGAGCTGGAAAAGAACAAGGATATTCCATCATTATTTGAAGCTGTAGCTGCTTTCCATAAGGTCTTCAGTCTCACTAAATCTGAGCCCAGAGCTATCCCTTATCTTAAGGGTATTTCATGCCAAGAGTGAGGCTATGCTGAATCATAAACAAATCCCTTTGAGGAAAGAGATAATACTGTGTGGTTCCTTTCTGTTTCTTACCATACCATATCCATGTCCATATCCCTATCTCATTTTTAGTGAATTTATGTAAAATGAGGTCTGACACTATATGTTACATATTCGGAAAGATAACTTACTCTGAACTATGATAGTCTTAAGTGTTTATATACCTTAAAAGTAAGCACATATCTAAAAATTGAAATAACTATGATCAAAATAATGTGAAAATCAATTATATTTTTCCTTTTTTCTCAGAAGAACTTCAGTTTTATTAACTATTGTGTGACAATTTACTTAATCATAAAACAAAGTTTACTCATATTTTTGTATAATTGAAGCCTGAATTTATTATATGATATATTAAACTTTATTTTTTGAAGAGCTTGGATTCTGACAAGCCCAGGGCACCAGTAAAAAGATCTCCTCTTCGCCAGGAAACAAACATGGCCAATTTTTCTTACCGCTTCTCCATATACAACTTAAATGGTAAGATGTAGTTGAAAACAAAGTGTAAATAGTATGTATATAATGTCGAAGCAATACAGCAACAAATTCCAAATATCTCAAGATGAATACTATATGCATAATTTTTTACTGGGTTCTTATATATCTTGATTTATGCATTATATTAATAATTGGGTTATAAGAAAAAAGCAAAGTGGAACAGAACTAAAATAGTTTTCTAGTTGATTTATTAATAATTGACAAAGTGCATACTAAGGTAGAACCCACAAAAAACTTAATTATATTGTTGGTTTTTCTCCTGGGTTTAAAGTCCAGTGAAATCTCTTTTAAAAAGTCATTTAAAAATCAGCCCCTCTGGTCTTTATTTAATGTACTCTAGCCAACTGTTTAGTATTTGGAAATTGACTGACATTCCAATCTATAATTTTTCCATGCCTTCTGTTTTTTATCCCTTAACTATTTCAATACTAATATCTCTACCAGGGCACTGACCATATTAACAGCTCTTTACAGGCTCTGGTAAAAAGTTGCATGGGGGATGTTGTTAAAACCATATAACAATATAGTGCTTTTGCATTATTTTTGTCTTTCAACTTGTAATTTTGTTCTCCTCTGATAATTACGAATCTCTAAGAATGTACTATTTGCTTTTAAACATTTCTTTTAGAATTTAAAATAAACCAAAAAAATCTGTTAGAAATACTTTATTTGGTTGTCTTTATAATTAATTGGATGAAATCTTTTGCTTCCCCTGCATTTATTAACTGGTTAGTAATACATTGAACGAATTCTAATTCAGTGTGTTATGGAAATACTGTGTTGTTCGTTGCAGAAGCTCTGAATCAGGGAGAGACTGTGGATCTGGATGCCCTGATGGCCGATCTGTGCTCTATAGAGCAGGAGCTCAGCAGTATTGGTTCAGGAAATAGTAAGCGTCAAATCACAGAAACAAAAACCACCCAGAAATTACCTGCTAGCCGACATACATCAAAACATGGCACCTTGAAAGGATTGTCTTCTTCGTCTAATAGGATTAAACCTTCGCATGCCAACTACTCTCTGGATGACATCACTGCACAGTTAGAACAGGCCTCCTTGAGCATGGATGAGGCTGCTCAGCAATCAGTACTGGAAGATTCTAAGCCCTTAGTAACAAATCAGCACAGAAGAACAGCATCAGCAGGCACAGTGAGTGATGCTGAGGTACGCTCTGTTAGTAACTCCTCTCGTTCCAGCGTCACTTCTGCAGCTTCCAGCATGGACTCTTTGGATATTGATAAAGTAACACGCCCTCATGAACTGGATTTGACACACCAGGGGCAACAAATTACTGAGGTAAATAGATTGAACTTTTCCTCCTGATATTTTAGTGTTTGATACTTTTTAAGAGGAAAGTGATTTAAAAAATGTAGTTTTAATTAACTCTCTGCATTTAAAATTTGTGAAAGATGCATTTGAACTAAGTTTTAAAATAAGATTACAGAAGGAATATATTACCAGATAAAGCAGTGTCACAAAGATGATTAAGAAGAGATTTAGTTCCTTCGTTTTTATTCTTGTGATCATTCAGAAGTCCTTGAATGGATGCCATTCATTTCACATGATTAAAAAAATTTTAATGTAGTTTCTATTTTATGACATTTTGCAAAGCCATCATAGTTAAGTCATTAATAATTGCTTTTTAATGTATGCTTGTTTTAAAATAACAACTTAAGAAAAACACTCATATCCTTATGACTGTCCTCCAAGATTCTAGTTTTTAGCAGGTTCTAATAATCTTCAGGTTCTACTCTATTTTATTATTAAAGAATCAATGTGATGTAAGGCTTGGAATCAGAAAACTTGGTTCCGAGTCTTTTCTTTGCTCTTCACTACCCATGTGACCTTAAATGAGTCATTGAACTTGTCTGAACATCAATTTCTCATAAGTAAAATGGAGCTAATAGTACTTGGTCCACCTTCCTCATTAGGTGGATCAGAGAATGAAAAATGATATAATATATACGTAAAGATGAACTGTTTCTGGGTTTGGTGGGTGAGGATAGGGAATGGATTTGTGATAAAAATAAGTTTAACTAAAGCTGGGTTTGGTGAAGGTGAATTCTTTATTGATGCATTGCCATCAAGGAGAAGGCAGTTCAGTGATAAGGTAGCAGCAAGCAAGAAAAAAATCAATGGGGACAAAATAAAGCCAGCCTTTCCAATCAGCTCGGGTAAAAGAATCTATGAATAATCAAAACTAAAGTAAAATATTGTAAAACATTATTAAGGGATTGCAGAGATTGAAAATTTATTGCTATTTGACGTAATCAATTTTCCCCTGTTGATTTCATTCTTTAGATTAACTTCTATTAGTCAGTAACTCTTGGTACTTGCTCATGTTCATAGCTTTGTTCTAGGTATTGTGGAGCATAAAAGAAGTATAAATCTTGGTGCTTTGGAGATAAACTTGAATTTTATTGCTTATAAAGAGAGTTAGAAACTTTGTCAATCTCAAGAATAAACTTTCATTTCTGTAAAATGAAACTTGCTTAAGTGGTATATAGAGAACTTGAAAACTGATTTCTACCTGATGATACCTTGGGATTCTATTTAGCACCAGCTAAATTATACTATAATACTATAATTAGTATATGTCATTTTATGTCTTTTAGATTGACCTGTTGGGATAAGAGCAGTATTTTATCAGGGATGTGCTTTCTTGGTCATTCTGTGTTTTGTATGTTGATATTTAATAATATAAGACTGTAGGATAGGAGTTCAGTTGCCCATAAGGTCTGGTGAGTAAACCAGGGATAAAGTAGGGAAGGCAGGGAGGATAAAGCCTTGTCTGTTTGACTCTTGTTCTCTTGCCTTGCCAAGAGGGGTAGAAGAGTGGTCTAACAAATCTGGAACTTGCTTCAATATGTTTGTTTCTGGTAGTCTGTATTGATTCAAATCACGACAACTGATGCAAGCGTACTAGATGTCAAACCCTTGTATCAAATTGTCCTTAAAATCAAATATAAATTTTTAAATATTTTTATTAGTTTTGCATAAATGATGTTTAAAGAGTCTGTGAGATTTATTATAAAAAACACTGCCCTACACACACAAACATACCCCCACCCTATATTCTGCACCTGGAGGAAAGCATTTTCTACTATTTTACGTGATTATTAGGGTATTTACTTCCGTATCCTTAAATATACTCATAGCTCGTATCACTATTTCTTGATTTTTCAGTTGTATTATCTACTGACTTCTCACTCTGAAAGATTAGATGTGGCTCTTTTTAAACAATGCCTTCCTCCTGTTCCCTCATCTTCCCAATATGGTTTGGTTGGATTAATATTCAGTGTTTACAATGACTATGTCCACAGCAATTTACTGCTCTACTTTATATACATTTATTACATGTATATGTAATAAATATATTTACTTACAGATTTTTAAAAATACTGTTTTTCTATGTATTTATCACCATTTTTAAATCCAGACTTTTCCCTAGTGATTGACTCTCTCAATTGGCTTAAACAAATTAAGTATCCTATTAATTTCATCATCTTGAAACCATTTTTGTCTTTTGTAGTCTTTACTTAAGGATTTTTATACTTTACTATATCTTTGTAGTCTTTAATTTAGGATTATATCTTTTCTCTCAGGCTAGTAAGCTTCTCCAGAGAAGATTCTTAAAATTCCCTGCATGGAGTATATCTGCCTGGCTGTCAGTGTTTTAGCAGCCCATATGCAAAAGAAGGCTTGGAATGTGGGGTATTCTTCAATGTTCAGCAGGTGAACTTTAATCCTTAGGTCAAGGTTTCTCAGCCATCGGTACTGTTAAAAACATTTTGGGCCAGATAATTTTTTGTGGAACCTGTCCTTTGCTACGTTGTAGGACGTATAGCAGTATCCCTGGCCTCAACTAGTAGATGCCAGTAGCACATCCCTTCTTCCCCGTTGTGACAACCAAAAATACCTCCAGACATGGCAATATATTTCCTGTGGGGCTAAATCACCTCCATCTGAGAATCAATGTTCTAGATATAAAGAATAACAGCAGTTAGCCCCCTTTTCATAGAAATTGACCTTAGGTTTTCCTTCTCCTGGCATTTTCTTCCTGGAAACATACTGGATTAAGTTAAATATAGAATGTTACCAGATAATATTTATTATGTTGTTTATTGTAAAATTGACCCGATTGGTGAGTGCATATGGACCCAGAGGACTGTGAGTGAACTATATAATATAAACCTGGGGAAAAAACACAGACTTTGGCTTTCTGGTGTGCAGTGTAACTCTTGAAATTGAGCATGAACATGTCCGTTTAGAGGCCCTGGATCTATGCTCATTGGCTAAGGTACTATTGGTTCCTGAAGATTCCCTAAGGTAGCGTGATTTCTGCACTCACCCACATGGTGAGGGAGTGCATTCCCTTACAATGAGCTGTCACTTCTGGGTCCAAAATGGCCCCTGCAGGGCTGTATGGCTCCCTCTGAAGATGACATGTTGGATTCTGGTATGCTGCCTTTGTCTTTCTGCAGAACTGAGTGAATTGGTGCCAAGTTATGGTCAGTTAGGGTCCTGTGAACATGAATAGCAATCTGAACCTGAGATCACTGCTGGTGGGCAAAAAAAGTAGAGAATCTGCAGATTAGCTGCTTTCTTAAATATACTTTTAACCAATCCTCCTGCTTTTAGTCCCAGTTTCACTTCTTTTGCTGTTTCTGTAGCTTTTTGAGGTTCTACAATATAAATTGAGTTCTGCTTTCGTCCAGTGCTGGCTTAGCAGTCAGCTTTTCTTGGGTCTGCTAAATTGCTAACACCCAGCCATATGTTTCTAGCTTCTAAAATTTTATTGTCCCTGTTTTCTTGTGAGTTTCTCTTTTTTTTTTTAAAGTGGGCTTTGGGGAGGGAGTGGAACTACCTTATTGACCATTCTTCTCTGTCTCCTTTGCTGGTATTTTTTTTATGTCTATAACCTCTTGACCATGAAGTACTCCAGGGTGCAGTCCTGATGGGAGAGTTCTACAGGCATCCAGTGGGTAGACTGGTAAACATCCAAAAATGACAGGACAGCCTTCCACAGCAAAGAATTATCTGGCCCACAATGTCAGTAGTGCCAAGGTTGAGAAATCCTGCTCTAAAATTAGGTGGCATCTGTCAGTCACTGTCAGCGAGGTGACAGTTATGATATGGTTATGTGAAGCCTTCTCTTGGTACTTCCTGATAAAAATAAAAAAACATACCAGCATCAAATCATCTTAAATCCAAGGAAATACAGGTATCTCCACCCAGTATCTCTCCCCTGAACTCCAGGCTCATATATCCAGCTGCCTAATTAATCTCTATTTGGATGTCTAATAGGTAGCATAAATTTAACTGGTCCAAAATTGAAACCTGATCTTTTTCCACAAACCTGTTACTTCCACGTCTTAGTTACTCCACCCTTCAGTTCATCAAGCAAAAGCTTAGGTGCTTTACTCTCCTTCTTTCTAATCCTTATCCAATCCAGCAGCAGATTCTCTTGGTTTTACCTTTAGAATATATCCAGAATTTGATCACTTCTTACCACCTTCACTGCTACCAAGCCAACACCATCTTGATCTAGGTTTTTGCAATAGCCTTCCAATTGGTTTTCCTTTGTTCACCTTTCCCTTTTTAGTCTACCAGCCATACTGCAACCTGAATAATCTTGTTAAAAGGTAATTCAGATCATGGGACTCCTGCTCAAGCCTAAAGACTTTGTATCTCTCTCATAGTAAGGCCAAAATCCCTACAGTGGCCTGCAAAACCTTACTTGATCTGCTTTCCATTTTTATTGACCTTGTTTTCCTTCCATCCTTGCCTTTCTTACTCTGCCAGTTGTACAGCCTCTGTGTTGTTTGACAGCAGTAAGAGCTGCCTTAGCTTTTGCACTTGTTCCCTTCCTGGATGCCCTGCCCAGTTATCTGCATGATAAACTCCCTTACTACCTTCAGAGATTTCCTCCAGTGTCACTTTCTTAATGAGGGCTTATTTTATCACCCCTTTAAAAAATCAGACTCAATCTTCTCCTTCCCTGTGATTACCTTTTTTTTTTTTTTTTAATTAGATAAGTTGTGGGTTTACAGAAAAATAATTCATAAAATACAGGGTCCCCACATGCTGTTGTTATTATTTTGTTTGTTTTTATTTTTAGGAGGCACTGGGAACCACACCTGGGACCTTCCATGTGGGAAGTAGGCACTCAACTGCTTGAGCCACATCCGCTCTCCTCATTCTATTATTAAAACTTTGCATTGGTGTGGTACATTTGTTGCAACTAATGAAAGCATATTTTTATAATTGCACTGCTAACTAGTTTTTGTTGTAACAGTGTTTGTGTTGTAGATTTAAAAAAAAATTGTAGTGACATATATACAACCTATATATGTTACTAAAAATTTCATGGACTTTTTAAAAAAAAATTTACTAACATATATACAACCTAAAATTTTCCCTTGTAACCACATCTAAATATATAATTCAGTGCTGTTAATCACTTTCACAGTGTCTGCTACTATCACCATCCATTATCACAACTTTTCCATCATCCCAAATAAAAAGTCTGTATGTTGTAAACTATAACGCCCTATTTCCTACCCCTCTCTCCCTCCCCTGGTAAACAATATTCTAGATTTTGAGTTTGCTAATTCTAATTTATTTCATATCAGCGAGATCTGACCATATTTGTCCTTTATGTCTGGCTTATTTCACTAAACATGATGTCTTCAAGGTCCATCCATATTGTCACATGTATCAGAACTTCATTCCTTTTTAGGGCTGAATAATATTCCGTTGCATGCATATACCACATTTTATTTATTCATTCATCAATTGATGGACACTTGGGTTGCTTTCATCTTTTGGCAATTGTGAATAATACTGCTAGGAACATTGGTGTGAAAATATCTGTTCAAGTCCCTGCTTCCAATTATTTGGGGTATATACCTAGGAGTGGGTTTGTCTAGTCATATGATAATGCTATACTTAACTTTCTGAGAAACTGCCAAACTGTCTTCCACAGTGACTGCACCATTTTACATTTGCACCAACAATGAATGAATGTTCCTGTATCTCCACATCTTCTCCAAAACTTGTAATTTTCTGTGTTTTTTTGTTTTTTTTTTTCAATAGTAGCTATTCTAGTGGGAGTGGTTCTGATTTGCATTTCTTTAATGGCTAATATATTGAGCAAATTTTCATGTACTTTTTGGCCATTCATATATCTTTGGAGAAATGTCTATTCAAGTCTTTTGCCCATTTTTAAATTGGGTTGTCTTTTTGTTGTTGAATTGTAGCATTTTTAATATATTCTGGGTATTATATCCTTATCAGATATGTGATTCCCAAATATTTTTTCCCATTGCATAGGTTGTTGTTTTACTTTCATGAAAAGTCCTTTGATGCCCAAAAGTTTTTCATTTTGATGAGATGCCATTTCTGTCTGGTTATATTTTTCATAGATTTCCTTTGTGGTTACCATGCAGTTAAAAATGTAACATCCTAAATATATAAGATATAAGAATCATATTTGATTTTATACTACTTGACTTCAATAACATACACACATAGTATTCCTATACTCTTCTGTCCTCCCACCTTTTTTTTTGTCTTTATTTTTTCTTGTCTCTTTGAACTACTGTCTAGTGTCCTTTCGTCTCAGTCTGAAGAACTCCCTTTAGCATTGCTTGTAGGGCAGCTCTGGTGGTGATGAACTCCCTAAGCTTTTGTTTATCTGAGATTGTCTTAATCTCACCCTCATTTTTGAGAGAAAGTCTTGAAAGATATAAAATTCTTGGCTGGTAGTTATTTTCCTTCAGCACTTTAAGTGTTTCAACCCACTGCCTTCTTGTCTTCATGGTTTCTGATGAGAAATTGGCATTCAGTCTAATTGGGACTCCGTTGTACATACCATGTTGCTTTTCTCTTGGAGCTTTCAGGACTCTTTCCTTGTCCTTTCCATTCGATAGTGTAATCAATACTTAATGGGAGTATTTTTCTTAATATTTATCCTGTTTGGTATTCTCTGAGCTTTTTGGACATGCATATTCATGTCTTTTGCTAAGTTTTGGAAATTCTCTGTCATTATTTCTTTGAATATTCCTTCTGCCCCTTTCTCTCTTCTTCTTCTGGGACTACTATAATGTGCTTATTGGTAGACTTGATGGTGTCCCAGAGGTCCCTTAGGCTATTTTTGCTTTTTAAAATTCTTTTTTCTTTCTGCCCCTCATCCTGACTCACTTTAGTTGTCTTGTCTTTGAATTTGCTGATTCTTTCTTCTGCCAGCTCCAACCAGCTGTTGAAACACTCTGGGAATTTTTCGTTTCAGTTATTGTGGTCTCAACTCTAGTACTATTTGCTTCTTTTTAAAAATTTCTATCTCTTGATCAAAATTCTCATATTTGCCATTGTTTTCTTTGTATCCTTTAGATCTTTCTCAGTATTTCCCTTCATCTCCTTGAGCATACTGAAGATTTCTTTTTTTTTTAAAGTCTTTGGTATGTCCACAGTCTGGTCTTTGTTGATGTTTTCTGGAGTGTTAGTTATCCTGTTCTTTTGGGTGTAATATCATTTCCTGTTTGTTTGCCTTGTAATCTTTTATTTAGAATTTTTAAATGTTAACTCTATTTAGTCCTTGAAATGTCTGTTTCTTGAGTTTGTAACCAGCTAGTGATAAGATAGAGAATTTCTTGGTTGGCAGCCCCTTCTGTATTCCAGGAGACAGACTTCTTCCTTGCCTGGGTGTTTAAAGGAGATAAGCCTTTGCCCCTGTACGTCTGCCTCATTGTCTCAAGGTGCTTTTACTGGAAGACAGATCTGGGAGGCAAGGAGTATGCCAGAGAGGAGTTTCCCAAGTCAGTCTTTCCCAGCCAGAACAAGGCCAGATACCCACAAGAGGATGCGGACTGGCTTCACACTGCCCTGAAGAGGGGATGAGGGAGGGCCCGGGGAGGGTGCTAGGAACTTCTACCATGACTTCCCAAAGCTGTGCTTTCTTTACCTTCCCAGCAAACACAGCCCTTCAACAGTCTCTGCAGCTCTGAGGAAGCGTAGCATCTTTAATCCTCCTCTGCAATCTTTGTGGCAGATTGGAACAATTGCCACCCTACAGCCAGGGCCCCAGCAATCGGAAGATGATAATCAAAAAGCCTAGAAGTGTGCACTCTGAAATTAGCAGTGATTTTCTTTCAGTATGGTGGGTGGAGTGCTTCAAGTGAAGTAACATGTGAAAACTCTTCAATATTGAAACTTTGTTTTAACAGCTAGGTCCTCTACAGGCAAGTTTTAACCAAACCCAGGACAAAATAGTTACTTTCAGCTGAAGTTTAATGACACAAATACCCATTAAAAAAAAAATCATCTTGTAGACCTGGGCAGTCAAACTGGCCATCTAAAAGTAATACATCTTTCTGCATTTTTGCTCTTTGAAAGCCAACACTTAAGTACAATTTCACATCAGGAAGAGTTTGTCTTTTTTCTCCTGCCTTTCTTTTTCTTGGCTTTTGTCAAAATACTGTACTTCTAGGCACTTGACTTATGTTATCTCATTTAAGCCTCATAATATTCCTTTGGTAGGTACATTATTCCATAGAAGCCAAGACTGGAAGATATTAAGTAGACCAAGTAACTGAAAAGTCCATATTTAAATTCCAGAACCACATCATAAGCATCCTGATTTTTATCAAAGTCTTAAACATATTAAGTCTAGATGATTGCTAAAAATTATTATTAGCTAAATGTTAAAGAGTATTTTAGCATAAAACATTCTACATGGATGTATGTAAAATTATAGAATATAAATTTAGAAAAAATTTTCATATATAAACCATGGAATAATTACAGTTAATATTCTTATGAAGTCCATCAGCACTGCTGCTCTCATTTGCTAGTTTTTAAAAAAATTAGAATTCATTGTAATTGAAAAATAAGTTCTAAAAATGCTCTTTTTCTCAGCCAATGTGAAATATATGTAGCAGCTGATCTAGTGACATTGTTGTGGTACTTTTATTCATGTTAACTAATAAAACCATACTTTCCTGTAATATAGAAGTTTGCAAATTTAAATGGTAATTTGCATGTTGTAAATTTTATATAAGATAGGAATTACTGCTAAAGAGTTAAGGCTAAAATATGTTTATTTTTTCTGGGATTTAAACTTCAATACCTTTGAATACGGAATTTTATACATGAAAGTGTATTTTCATATGAAAAATCCTTTTTAAAGTTTGTTACTGTAGTGTAAGGCAGGTTCCAAAGGCTTTGCTGAATCTTAAGAAGACTTCATATAACCATATCAAGGAAAAAATTGCCTATTATCTGAGCTACTTTTATAAAACTTTTGAAATTTTAATTGTATTCCTTATTTGTAAAGAGTTTTTTATTGAAATGTTTTATGGACACAGTTATAACTTGTGATATGCAACATAAGTATATCATAGCTTCAATGCAAGTCCTCCAATTCCTTCACCTTCCAGAACTGTCTCAAGGTTTATTTTGGAATAATTTGGAAATTTTGAAGTATTGGGAAGAAAACATCAATTGACTATATATATGGTTGGGGGAAGAAACCCACTGGTACTGAAGCCTACTTTATTCCCAGCAAACATAATATTGTACTCTTCTGAAATATTAACTGGGTGGGAGCACAGGGCTTACATATCTGAAAGACTGGGTTGTAATAATTAATTTCTCATTTATCACAGCTGCATTTCTCTTAAAATTCTGTTGGCTGTGTTGTTGCATTTCACATATGCCACATATACCAACTTGGTGTTTAATTCCAGATTTTGCTGGCTTAATGACGTTAATAGCAGAAGGAATAGATATCGATTGGATGAAAGAAGAGGCTGAAGATTTGATCAAAGCCAGGGGGAAATTCTCGTTCTCAAATATTTGCAAACACACTCCCTTATCGACACCGGCATATATGCCCTGATTCTTGTTGTGTGAATAACCACCTTAGAAATCTAAGAGAATTTTCTTCTTTGCTGAAGTAAAAATCTTCAGTTGACTTCAGGTCTGTTTTGCTTCTCTTTTTTCTTTTTCCTTTTTCCTTTTGTTTTGAGTTTGTGGAAGACTGGTAAAGGACTTCATTTGAATAGGAATTAGAAATATAAACATTTATAGGGGTTTTAAAAATTTAATGTTTTTTAAAAAATTAGGGGCTCTAAAATATAAAAGAAATAGTTTTGAAAGCATTCAAACATTTAGTGGTTATATAATAGCCAGTACAAGGAGAAAAATAAAAAGAAGAGGGAGAAAAATAGAATATAATAGCAGCTACTATATTGAGTGCTTATTCTGTGTTAAGCATTGTACTTTACAGATCTTAACTCACTGAATCTGCATAAGATCTCTATTTTGTATTGAAGGAATTGAAGCAGAGTAATTAAATAACTTGCACAAGGATTTGAACTCAGGCAGTCTGGTTGTAGAGCTTGTACCACAATTCTATGCTGCTGCTTCACAGAACTGAAGGAGAATCCAGAGGATGATGGACAAGCCAGTGATCTCAGATCCAGATCTAAAGCCAGAACTACATGGGCAGGAGAAAAAAGGCAAAGAGATTTATGCAGTAATATCCTCATCTTGTGGTGTTGCAGTATATTCCTGAATATTTTAAGTTAAAGTTCAACAACTTTAAGCTAACTCTAAGCTAAATGAGTTAGTTGAGGATCAAATAACATTCAGATGAGGGCTAGCAGTCTCCTACTCTTGGAATAATAATGTTATTATTACTCATTTAATTCTTATGGTAACCTTTGGAGATAAGTACTATTATTTTCCCCATTTTATACATGAGGTTAAATAATAAGCCCAGAGTCACATGACCAGTAAATGGCCAAGCCAGGGTTTGAACCCAGGCACTCTCTCTGGTCCCAGAGCCTACATTCTTAACCATCATGCTATACATAATATTTTTGAGAAATGCATACACGTGTCAGTAAAAGTGAATGTGAATCTGCTTTATAGAAGCATTAATGTATGTTCACAAACCTCTATTTTTTTCTAGTTTGTCGTATTGGGATCTGAAGTGTTAACTATTAAAAGGAACTATTTCATTTTGTAACAACTTCTGGGGTACAAGGCCATTTCTTAAGTATGATTTGGTGCCTATGTTCAGATGTTCAGATCAGTGCTCTTCTATACTCCCCTGGCCCCAACTTTTTTTCTATTGCCCATCTCCAGTGCTTGGAGTCTGGCTTTAAAATACTTCATTTTAAAAAAAAATCAATTTTATTGAAATGTATTCATAAAGCATACAATCCATCCAAAGTGTACAATCAATCACAGAATTATGCATTCATCCCTTCAATCAGTATTAAAGCATTTTCATTACTCAAAAAAATAATAAAAAACAAAAACCAAACAAAACTACCCATTAGTAGTCACTTCTCAATCTTTTTATCCTTCCCCTGCGATACATAACTGCTGTTCTATTTCTGTCTTTCTTATTT
>JAQZBX010037556.1:0-23752 GCA_029593785.1 Cabassous unicinctus | reverse complement strand
TATATAGAGAGAGAGAGAGAGAGAGAGAGAGAGAGAGAGAGAGAGAGAGAAAGCTCTAGTCTTCCTGGAGGGCTACATACAATTTGCTTGTTAAGATTCTATGGCAAAGGTTTTGTAATTAGTGCAATTTAGAACATTAGAACAGTCTCTCTTTAAAACAAAGAAGATTCAAGATCAGGTAGATTTAGCAGCCCACAATTAAAAAATAACAGCGAAGTAGCCTTCCATGCCCCTTACAACCCCAAATAGAAAAGCTGTATTTTCCAGGGAGCAGAAGAAATAGAACCAATGTTCTTTATTCCTGCTTATTTTTAATGTGATATCATGCAAAGCAATGATTTAAGTTGTGGCTATATTAGTGACCATATTGACATCTTAATGACCAGAGTAAAAACCATTTGACCCATTCATAAGTCTGAAGTTAAAACCTGCTCTCTGAAATTGTTGAAGATCAATTGATGAAATTATTAAAGACAGCGACTCTGTCTTTGCTGTCATCTGCATTTTCAAAGTCTTGAAGAAAGGAATAAAATTGGCCATTGTTCATTCTTAGACAGTCTGGAAGCTGGTGACTAAGGGGGTCAAGTGAAACTCTTGGAGTATAATCTTTTTCTAAGAAAAATTAATTTTATTGATACATATTAATAAAGCATACAATCCATCCAAAGTGTACACTGAAAGATATTTGGTATAATCACATAGTTGTACATTCATCACTTCAATCATTTTTAGAAAATTTTAATTATTTCAATAAGAATAATAAAAATCAGACAAACAAAAGGTTCATCACCTCTCAATCTCTATGCTACTGTACATAGCTGCTATTTCTGGCTATTCTTGCTTATTTATTTATTTATTTAAAAGCAGTTTTATTGAGATATATTCACATACTGTACAATCTAGCCAAAGTGTGTAATCAATGGCTTTTAGTATAATCACAATGTTGTGCCAGTCCCTAATAACCACACAATTTTTTTCTGATGAATTTCATTACTTCTTGGAGTATAATCTTGAGGACGATGATTTAGTTCTCTGTAATTTGACTCCTGGGTTGCTTGTAAAATGTGATAACTGGGGTCTTGGATGATACCTAGTAATGTCTCAGGCACCCTAGAAACCAGAAGAGCTAGGTAAGCTGTATTGGAATCTTTGTACCAATGTGTGGAGCACAGGATCTGCCACAGAAACCTTGACTTATTAAGTGTTTGTTGTTCACCGAATGGCCCACCGTATTATCCTGTGTCTAATTTTCTGTGAATAGAAACATAAGCCCCAGAGAGCAGGCTGCTCTTTGCTTGAGCACGGTTAACTTGCTGACAATCAGCTCGGAGTGCACCAAGATCATTTACAAGTTTGCAGCAGGAAACATAGCCATGATTTTTGGCTAGCCATAAGTGAATATACCCTGAATTCTACCCTGAGCAGAACCTTGGCAAGAGTGCCCTTAGAAAGATAATTTGAGATAGAAACATCAATAGAAGAAAAAAATATTAGAAAAACAGCAACAGCTGGGTTGGTAATCAGAAAGCTACTAAGCAGTCTCCCAGTAAAGTTTCAAGAAGGTGCTACATTTCAGAATGTAGCCATTTAAAATGGTGTTGCAGAAATGTATCTTTTATCTCAAAATGTGTTGGAGGGGCGGCGGATGTGGCTCAAATGGTTGGGCATCAGTCTCCCATAAGGAGGGACCTGGGTTCAATCCCTGGGACCTCCCAGTAAAATAAAGAAAAATATAGACGGCGTGTGGGTGCACTGTCAGACCCTGCGAGCGGGTGAGCCCCCAGGTCCTGCGAGCCACGCAGCAAGATGATGATTTAACAGGAGAGTGACACAAGGGAGAGCCAAGATGAGACGCACCGAAAAACCAGGAGCTAAGGTGGTGCAGGTGGTAGGATGCCTCTCTCCCACAATGGAGGTTCCAGGGATCAAATCCCAGTGAAAACAGGAGGAGAAGGATGAGAAGAGAGTGCAGGAAACAGACACAGAAAATTGCCCAGCGAATGGACACAAAAAAACAGCAAAAACACGGTGGGGGTAGGGTTGGCGGGGAGAGTGGGGTTAAAAATGGATAAAGGTAAATAAACAAATCTTAAAAAAATGTGTTCAAGTTATATTAAGTGAAAAAAATAGATTACAAAATATGATGTATGTTTTAACCCCATCTCTGTTAAAAATAAAAAAGGGAAAACAATGTAAGTGAACATATACAAAGTATTAATAAATACTCAAGGTAGATGAGTCATTGCTTAAAAGTACCTTTTCATTTTGTTTGTCTGCCTTTTCTGATCTTTCTGAAACAAGCATGTATGCATTGCTTTGTTAAAACAACATACTTTGAAAAGAAAGTATAGAGCCTGTCTCTATCACAAATTAGGGAAATAAATGAACTGATGGTTACTTAATGTCCAGTTGTTTCCACATAGCAATTTGTGTTATCATGACCTGTTATACAAACTGTTTTTAATAGCATATTTCACATTGCATTGCGATTTATCTGTTTACATATCTCCCTCTTCTTAACATGGCAGAATTTGGTTAATTTTCTCTCCTTATTCCAGGAACCACACCCTTGCCTTTTCCCTTCAGCTTGGCTGCCACTAGTCCCAGACTGCAAAACAAGCCTTTGTGGTTGCCCTATTTTCAGTGAACTCTGTTTTCTATTGGAACCCTGATTGATGCAAACTAGAAATTGCACTATCCAATAAGGTTGCCACTGGCCATGTGGAGCTATTTAAATTTCAATTTCAATGGATTGAAATGAAATGGAAGAAAAAATTCAACTTGGTCTCACTAGCCACATATCAAGTGCTCAGTAGCCACTTGTGACTAGTGGCTACAGTATTGGGCAGCTGAGATAGAGAACATTTCATCATCATCAGAGAATTCCACTGCACAGCACTTATATTCAGTCCCCCAAACTGCCCTTTATGTGATTCTTCATTCATCATGCTTCTTATTTCTGCCTTCCTTTTGTTTAATCACATCCTTGGTTTCATTTATAGTTTTAACATCTTTGTACACATACTAAGCAATAAGTTTTAAGTTTTGCCTATTTTCGGTTTTAAAATATAATTTTACAGTATGTACTTTTGTTGTCTTGTTTCTTGGACAACAAACCTCCATCCATGTAGTTGTATGTAACTACTGTTTGTTTATTTTCATTGCTGTATAGTATTCCATGGTATGAATATATCACATTTTAAAAAAATTCATCGTACTGTTGCTGGATGTTTGGATTGTTTCCAGCTTCTGGTTATGACAAACCGTGGGTCAACTGAGAAATAACAAACTAAGCTGCAAAGCAACAGAAGCATTTGTTTGGGGTCTTAGAATTGCAGTACATGTGCATATGCTGCTATGTGTTTGCTGGTGCACATAAGCAGGCATTTCTGTAGGCGATGTGCCTGGGGTGGAATTGAATTGCTGGGTCATAGGGTATGCACTTCGTCCCCTGTAACAGATTATGCCAATCTGCCTTTCAAAGTGTTTGAACCAATTTAACTTCCTGTCAACGGAACATGAGAATACTTGTTGCTTTACATTCCCAACAAGTCTTGGTACTTCTGTTGTTTACATTTTAGCCATTCTGATAAGTGTGTAGTGGTATTGCACTGTGATTATTAAATAGCATTTTCCTGCTTGCCAAAAAGGTGTGAAAAGAAATAAGACAAAATAGAGTTACTATGGCTGTGAGATTTAGAGTGGAGTTGGGAGGCCATTCTGGAGGTTACTCTTACGCAAACCTCAGCCAGATATCACAGACTGCCCAAATGTGCAAAACCTCAAGCAGCAATGCTCCCCAAAGCCCTAAGGACGCAAGGACACCTGCACACCATGAACAAAACACGGGGTAAAGAACTCAGTCAGCTAGCTAACCTGAAGGACAACCAGTGTATCCCAAATATCCACCAATCACAAACAATTTACCTAACCTTCTTTTTCTCTAAAACTCCTTCCCTGGAAGTGCCAAGATGACATGACTTGGGTTTTTTCCTGAATCTGGTCTCCCTGAGTTGTAGTTCTAAGACCGCCCAATAAATGCCTTTGTTGCCTTGCAGCTTAGTTTATTTCTCAGTTAAAAGAGGCCAGCACCTTTTCAGGTCCAATTTCAATTTTTCCTTACATAGATAGCCACACGTTTCAGCACCATAACTAAAAATACTGCATTTTCCCCATGCTTTATAGTGCCACTTCCATCTAAATCAAGGTCCATGCAGGTGTTGGCCTTTTTCTAAGTTCTCTGTTGTGATATACATGGCTTTCTTTGTCAATCAATGTACCAATTCCACACTGTATTAATTACTGTAGCTTTGATATATGTATCTTAATATCTGTTACAGCAATCATCTGACATTTTTCTTCTTTTTCAAGATTGACTTGGATATTTTTGACCCTTTACGTTACATACATTTTTGACCCTTTATATTACATATATAAACAAAGAGTTTAAAAATAACAGAAAAGTTGCAAAAATAATATAAAATCCATACAGAGAACACCAATATAGTCCCTGCTCAGATACCCAGATTGACCAACACTTAACATTTTTCCATACATGCCATATCATTCTATCTATCCATCTATCCACCCATCCATCGATCTATAGCTATCTGTCTGTCCATTTATCTACCTATTTTCTAAGCATTTGATAATAGGTTGTGTATGTCATGCTCCTTGAACACTTAATACTTCCATGAATATTTCCTAACTACAAGGGTATTCACTTATGTAACTCCTTAAGTACAGTTATTAAGTTCTAGAAATTTAACATTGTTATGAAGCTTACAGTGTATATTCCAATTTTTGATATCTCCCAAAAATGTTCTTTTTGGCATTTTCTTCTCTATAGTTAGATCCAGTCCAGGATCATGCATTCCATTTAATTGTCACTGTCTCTTTAGTCTCTCTCTTTTTTTGACTATGGAAACATGAATACAACATAAAATTTCCCATCTCAATTACTCCCAAGCATGCAATTCAGTGGGATTAATCACATTCACAATCTTGTGCTACCATCAGTACCATCCATTAACAGCACTTTCTCTCATTAGGCATTAATTACCCATTTTCCTACCACCTCCCTACCCCACCCCTGGTAATCTGTACTCTATTTTCTGTCTGTATTAATTTCCATATTCTAGTTATTTTAGATAAGTGGAATAATATAATTTCTATCCCTTTGTGTTTGACTTTCTTCACTCAACATGATGACTTCGGGGTTCATCCATGTTATAGCATGTATCAGAACTTCATTCCTTTTTTATGACTGAATAATATTCCATTGTATTTATACCACATTTTGTTTTTCCAATCATCTGGTGACAGATATTTGGGTTGCTTCAACTTTCTTGGCAATTGTGAATATTGCTGCTATGAACATTAGTATACGGATATCTGTCTGAGTCCCTGCTTTCAATAATTTGGGGTATATACCTAGAGATAGGATTGTCAAGTTATATGCCAGTTTTATGTTTAATTTTTTGAGGAGCTAGTTAGTAAACTGTTTTCAACAGTGGTTGCACCATTTTACATTCTTATCAAAAATGTACTGTTTCCTATTTTTCCATATCCTTGTCAGCTCTTGTTGTTTTCTTTTCTTTTCTTTCTTTTTTTAAAATAATAGCCATTCTAGTGGGTGTGAGGTGATAACTGATGGTTTTGATTTGCATTTTCCTAATGGCTTATGATCTTGAGCATCTTTTCATGTGCTTTTTAGCCATTTATATATGTTCTTTGGAGAAATATCTATTCAAGTAGTTCACCCATTTTTAAATTGGGATGCTTCTTTTTGTCACTGAGTTGTAGGAGTTTAAAAAAACATATTCTGGATATTTGTCAAATATATGGTTAACAGATATTTTCTCAAATTCTGTTGGCTGTCTTTTCACTTTCTTGATAATGTCCTTTGCACAAAAGTTTTTAGTTTGATGAAGTTCAATTTATCTATTATATCTTTTGTTGTTCACGCTTTTGGTGCAAAGTCTAAGAATCCATTGCCTAAGAAAGATATGTCCCTATGTTTTCCTCTAAGAGTTTTATAGTTGTAGTTATTATATTTAGGCCACTGATTCATTTGGAGTTAATTTTTGTGTATGTTGTGAGGTGGTAGTCCACTTTCATTGTTTTGCATGTGGAAATATGGTTTTTCCCAGCACTATTTGTTCAAGAGACAATTCTTTTCCCATTGAGTGGACTTAACAACCTTGTCAAAAATATGTGTGGGGAGGTTCCAGAAAGATGGCATTGGACTAGGCAGGCAGGGCTCAACTCTTTCACAAAAACAATGGAGAAAGGGCCAAAAGCTGCCTGAGGGATCTGCTTTGAGGGTCAGCAGACCAAGATAGTGCTACACAACTACAAGGAGGGTGAGGGACAGAGAGAGACAAAGAACCTGAATCAACAAACATGGGTTACCAAAACCCTGTGGCACCTGGGAAGCGCTCCTAACCCCCAACCCCAAGATATTAAGCTGGAATAAAACCCCTGGCTCACTGCAGCTGTCTGAGAGGGGAATAGACATCTTCCTCCCTGTCAGCTGTTCCAAGGGAAAAGGGAGGGGGAGTCAGGGGACTTCTCTTCAGTGAATTTGGCCAGCAGAGCCCACTTCAAATCTCATCTCTAGTCAGACCAAAACACAGGAAAATAGATTGAAAGAAACACCTCCAGGGGGAAGATGTGGCTCAAATGGTTGGGCATCTGTCTCCCAAATGGAGGGACCTGGGTTCCATCCCTGGGACCTCCCAGTAAAAATAAAGGCAACAAAACAAAACAAAACAAAACAAAAACACCTCCATGGAAAGGTGTGCCAATGAGTGCCATCTGCTGGCCAGTATGGAAATTGCATGGAGAAAAACTGTTTTTAAGTCTCTCTTAACCCAAATTCCTGGGAGAAAATCTGAGCCCCATTACTGAGTCCCTGGCCTAGTTTTGATAACTTAAGCTGAGCAATTTTTAAAAAAGATTTATTTATTTTATTTCATTTATTTATCCCTCCCTTGCTGCTTGTGCTCGCTGTGTCCATTTGCTGTGCATTTTTCTGTGTCTGCTTGTCTCCCTTTGTTGCATCATCTTGCTGCGCCGGCTCACCATGCCACACAGGCCATTGGCTCACTGTGCTGTGTGGGCCAGCTTGCCTTCACTAGGAGGTCCCATGAATCAAATCCAGGGCCTCCCATATGGTAAACGGGAGCCCAACCACTTGAGCCACATCAGCTTCCCAAGCTGGGCAATTTTAAAGACTTAGGATAAGTTGAACCAAATATCAAAGAAAAGCTGTGGGGGAAAAAAAAAAAAACAATGGCAAGAGAGAGAAATTGACCATCAGAGTAAATTCACCAACATATTCAGATGTCTAGACATCAGCAAAAAATTATAAGCCATACTAGGAAAAGGAAGAGATGGCCCAGCCAAAGGATCAAACCAAATATCCTGAAGAAATACAGGATTTAAGAAAATCAATTAATAATAATCACACAACTCTCCTAAATCAATTCAAAGAATTGAAAGAAAATATGACTGTAGAGATAAAGAGTATTAAGAAGACACTGGGTGAGCATAAAGAACAATTTGAAAGCCTGCAAAGAAAAATGATAGAGCTTATGGGAATGAAAGACATGATAGATGAGATTAAAAATACATTAGAGGCACATAAGGGCAGATTTGAATTGCTGGAAGACAGAATTAGTGATTTCAAAGACAGAATGTCTGAACTGGAAAAGACAGGAGAACAGAAAGAGAAGAGAATGGAAAAAATGGAACAGAGTCTCGGGGAACTGAATGACAACACAAAATGCACAAACATATGTGTTATCAGTGTCCCAGAAGGAAAAAAGAATGGAAAAGGTGCAGAAAGAATATCTGAGGAAATAATGAATGAAAACTTCCCAACCTTTATGAAAGACATAAATATCCATATCCAAGAAGGACAACACACCCCAAACAGAATAAATCCAAAGAGAACTACCCCAAGACACCTACTTTTCAGAATGGCAACTATCAGAGATAAAGAGAGGATTCTGAAAGTAGCAAGAGAAAAGCAAAGCATCACATACAAGGGAACCTCGATAAAATTAAGTGCTGACCTCTCATCAGAAACCATGGAGGTAAGAAGAAAGTGGTATGGTGTATTTAAGGTACTGAAAGAGAAAAACTACCAGCCAAGAATTCTGTATCTGGCAAAACTGTCCTTCAAAAATGAATGTGAGTTCACAGTCTTCACAGACAAACAAAAACTGATAGAATATGTTACCAAAAGACCAGAATTATAAGAGATACTAAAGGGAGTCCTGTAGCCTGAAAAGAAAAAATAAGAGTGAGAGACTTGGAGAAGAGTGTAAAATGAAGGTTATTAATGAGAGTAAATTCAAGGGTAAAAAGACAGACAATAGTAAGATATGACAACAGAAAGCCAAAGGACAAAATGGATGAAGTAAGTAATGCCTTTATAGTAATAACATTGAATGTTAATGGCTTGAACTCCCCAATCAAATGACATAAATGAATAGAATGGGTAAAAAAAAACATGAGCCATCTATATGCTGTCTATAGGAGACTCACCTCAGATGCAAGGACACAACCAGGTTAAAAGTGAAAGGTTGGAAAAAGATATTACATGCAAATAGTAACCAAAAAAGAGCTGGAGTAGCGATATGAATTTTGGACAAAATAGATTTTAAATGTTATAAGGGATGAAGAAGGTCATTATATATTAATAAAAGGGGCAATTCACTGAGAAGAAATAACTACACTAAATATTTATGCACCTAACCTGAGTGCTAGAAGATACAAGAGGCACACATTGGCAAAACTGAAGGGAGAAATAGATGTCTCTACAATAATAGTTGGAGACTTCAATATGCCACTCTCAGTATTGGATAGAACATCTGGAGAGAAGATAAATAAACAGAGAACTTGAATAATATGATAAATGAACTAGACTTAACAGACATCTATAGAGCATTGCACCCCAAAACAGCAGGATATACATTCTTTTCAAGTGTTCATGGATCATTTTCCAGGATAGACCATAAGTTGGGTCATAAGACAAGACTCAATAAATTTAAAAAGATTGAAATTATACAAAACAGTTTCTCTGATCATAACGGAATGAAACTGGAAATCAATAATGACTGGAAAAAGGGAAAATTCATAAATATATGGAGATTTAACAACACACTCTTAAATAATCAGTGGGTCAAAAAAGAAATTGCAAGAGAATTCAGCAAATATCTTGAGACGAATGAAAATGAGAATACAGCATATCAAAACCCATGGGTCACTGTAAAGGCAACGCTGAGAGGGAAATTTATAGCCCTCAATGCTTACATTAAAAAAGAAGAAAGAGCTAAAACTGAAGATTTAACAGCATACCTGGAGAAACTAGAAAAAGAACAGCAAACTAATCCCAAACCAAGATGAAGGAAAAAAAGAGTAAAAATCAGAGCAGAAATAAATGGAATTGAGAACAAAAAAACAATAGAATCAACAAAAACAAAAGCTGGTTCTTTGAGAAGATCAACAGAATTGACAAATCCTTAGCTAGAGTGACAAAGAAAAAAAGAGAGAAGATGCAAATAAAATCAGAAATGAGAGGGGAACATTACCATTGACCCCACAGAAAGAAGAGAGATCATAAGAGGATACTATGAACAACTGTATGCCAAAAAATTACACAATGTAGATGAGATGGACAAATTCCTAGAAACACGCTACCTACACTGACCCTAGAAGAAATAGAAGACCTTAACAAACTAATCACAAGGAAAGAGTTTGAAACAGTCATAAAAACCTCCCAAAGATGAAAAGCTCAGGACCAGATGGCTTCACAGGTGAATTCTACCAATTATTCAAAGATGTTCTAATACCAATCTTGCTCAAGCTCTTCCAAAAAATTCAACAGGAATGAATGCTACCAAACTCATTCTATGAAGCCAACATCACCCTAATGCCGAAACCAAATAAAGATACTGTGAAAAAAGAAAATTACAGACCAATATCTCTAATGAATATAGATGCAAATATCCTCAACAAAATACTTGTAAACCAAATCCAAAAGCATATTAATAAAATTATACACAATGATCAAGTGGGTTTTATCCCAGGTATGCAAAGGTGGTTCAACACGAGAACATCAATTAGTGTAATAAACCACGTTGATAAATTGAAGAAGAAAAATCACTTGATCCTCTCGATTGATGCAAAAAAGGCATTTGACAAAACACAGCACCCTTTCTTGATAAAAACACTCTGAAAGACAGGAATAGAAGGAAGCTTTCTTAATATGGAAAAGGGCATATTTGAAAAACCTGCAGCTAGCGTTGTACTTGATGATGAAAGACTAAAGGCTTTCCTGCAGAGATCAGGAACAAGACAAGGATACCCACTGTCACCACTGTTATTCAATATTGTGCTAGAAGTTCTAGCTAGAGTAATTAGGCTAATTAAAGAAATAAAAAGCACCCATATAGGAAAAGAAGTAAAACTTTCACTATTTGCTGATGATATGATCCTATATCTAGAATATCCTGAAAACTCCACAACGAAGCTAATAGAGCTAATAAACGAGTTCAGCAAAGTGGTGGGATACAAGATTAATATACAAAAATCAATAGCAATTCTATACACTACTGATGTGCAATCTGAGGAGGAAATCAGAAAAAATTCCGTTTATAATAGCGACTAAAAGAGTAAAATATTTAGGAAAAAACTTAACCAAGGACATAAAGGACCTATATTCAGAAAACTACAAAACATTGCTAAAAGAAATCGACGAAGACTTAAATAAGTGGAAGGACGTTCCATGTTCACGGATTGGAAGATTAAATATTGTTAAGATGTCAGTCCTATCCACACTGATTTACAGATTCAACACAATCCCAATAAAAATCCCAACAGCCTTTTTCGCAGAAATGGAAAAGCCAATTATCAAATTTATTTGGAAGGGTAAGAGGCCCCGAATAGCTAAAAAAGAAGAACGAAATTGGAGGACTCTCACTTCCTGACTTTAAAGCATATTATTTAGCTACAGTGGTAAAAACAAAACAAAACAAAAAACAGCATGGTACTAGCATAAAGACAGTCAGATTGACCAATGGAATAGAATCAAGAAGTCAGACATAGACCCTCACATCTATAGTCAAGTGATTTTTGACAAAGCTGTCAAGCCCTCCCAGCTGGGCCAGAACAATCTATTCAACAAATGATGCTGGGAAAGCTGGATAACCATATCCAAAAGAAAGAAAGAAGACCCCTATCTCACACCTTATACAAAAATTAACTCAAAATGGATCAAGGACCTAAATATAATGGCCATAAAACTCCTAGAAGATGTTTTCCTACATTTTCTTCTAGGAGTTTCTTGTGATAGGCAGTAGTTTCGTAAACAAGCAAAAGCACAAGTAAATGTTGGAGAGGATGTGGAGAGATAGGAACGCTTATTCACTGTTAGTGGGATTGTAGAATGGTACAGCCACTGTAGAAGACTGTTTGGCAAAGTTGAATATAGATTTGCCATGTGACACGGCAATACCATTGCTGGGTGTATACCCAGAAGAACTGAGAACAGTGACATGAACATACATCTGCACATCGATGTTCATAGCGGCGTTATGCACAGTTGTCAGAAGCTGGAAACAACCCAGGTGTCCATCAACTAATGAATGCATAAACAAATTGTGGTGTATGCACACGATGGACTATTATACAGTGGTAAGAAGAAATGAAGTCTTGAAGCATATGACAACGTGGATGAACCTGGAGGAAATGATGTTGAGTGAAGCAAACCAGACTCAAAAGGACAAATACTGTACGATTGCATTATTATGAACAAAATATATTGTGTAAACTCATGGGCTTAATAATTAGAATATAGGTCTCCAAAAAATAGAATGAGGGTAGAGAATGGAAGTCTGAGGGTTAATCTATGCAGAATTGGTTAAAAGGTTGTTTGTGGCTCTTTGGAGGTGAATGGAAATGGTGAAGGCTTATCGTTGTGTTTGTAGCTAGCAGAGCTATTGTATGGGTATGACAGTGGTTGATAGGTTAAGTCTAAGGTCTTGTGTGTTACCAGAGGGGAGGCTGAGAAATGTGGCATGGGATAGTATAACATAGTGAAACCTCAGGTGGAATATGAATATGGGTGATATTGCATATATCAAAATGTAAATACAGATATACCTGGAGAGAGGGAGACAGAATAACTGCTATGTTCAGCAGGGGAAGCATGGAGAGAGTGAGAGTGATGAGTTTTGTTTGTTTATTATTATTAATGTTGGAATAATGGAAATGCTCTGGGGATGACTGAAGTGATGAGTGCACAACTGTGTGGTTGTACCAAGTGCCATTGATTGTGCACTTTGGATGGATTTGTGCTTTATTAATATGTATTAATAAAATTGATTTGTTTAAAAAAAGATGTGTGGGCTTATTTCTGCACTTTCAATGCTATTGCATTTATCTATATGTTTGTCCTTGTGCCTTGTGTCCTTTGATCACTGTAACTTTGTAATAGTGTTGAAAATGGAAAATGTGAATCCTCAAACAGTTCTTCTCTTTCAGGATGGGTTTGGCTATTCAGGGTCCCTATCCATACTTTCCCTTCAATATGAATTTTTAGACTTTTTTTTTTTTAGATTTAATTATTTACTTAATTTTTCTTTATTTATTTCCCCCTCCCCCAGATTTTTCTCACATCTGTCAGCTCATTGTTTGCTTGCCTTCTCCAGGAGGCACCGGGAACCGAACCCGGGACCTCCCACTTGAGAAGCAAGTGCTCAACAGCCTAAGCCACATTGGCTCCCTGCAGGCTATGGCATCTGCTGGCTTGTGGCATCTGCTCATTGCGGGTGGATATGGCATCTGCTCATCTTTTAGGATGCCCCGGGATCCAAACTCAGGACTTCCCATGTGGTAGGTGGGCGCTCAACTGGTTGAGCCACATCCACTTCCCCCTTCCACATGAATTTGATGAAGAAGCAGACTCTGTGAAGAAGGTTGTTGGCTTTTTGATTGGGATTGCATTAAATTGCATTGGGTATTATTGAAATCTTGATATTAAATCTACCAACCCATCAGCATAGAATATCTTTCTATTTATTTGGTTCTTCTTCATTTCTTTTAATAGTGATTTGTAGTTTTCCATATACAAGTCCTTTATATTCTTGGTTAAATTTAGTTCTAGGTTTTTTATTCTTTTAGTTGCTATTGTAAATGGAATTGCTTTCTGAATTTCCTTTTCAGATTATTCATTGCTGGTGTATAGAAATATCACTGATTTTTTTGTTTTGATCTTGTACCCCTCCACTTTGTTGAATTTGTTTATTAGCTCTAGTAGCTTTCTCGTAGATTTTTTTGGATTTTCTATATATAGAATCATATCATCTACAAATTTGGATAGCATTTATTTCTTTTTTCTTGCCTCATTGTTGAATGGCAATGGCTAAAGCAGGCTTCCTTGTCTTGTTCCTGATCTTCGGGGAAAAGATGAAGTCCTTCATCCTTGAGTACAATGTTTCTTGTGAGTTTTGGAATTTTTTCCCCTCTTAAACAGCATGAATTTATTGGCCCATGACTTTGAAGCTAGGAGAAATCTAAACTTGAGGTGTCAGCAAGGTTATGCTTTCTTCCTGAATACTTTGGCTTTCTGGCACTGGCTCGCTGCGATCCTTGGTCCTTGGCTTTTCCATCACAAGGCACTGCACATGGCAGCATCTTCTCCTTTGTCTTCCAGGTTCCTTCTGTGTCCAATTTCCTTTTCTTATAAGGACATCAGCCATATTGGACTAAGGTCCACCCTCATTCAGTTTGGGCACACCTTAACAAATGATATCTTCAAAGGTCCTGCTTACAAATGGGTCCAGGGGTCGGGACCTGAACGTGCCTTTTGTGGGGAGCATGATTCAGTCCCCAGCAGTAGATAATTCAGTCATTCTTAGTTTGTATAAACCAGAAAACAAAGCTGAGAACATAATTATAGGAAAAAGCCAGTGTAACTACACTACCCTGTGAATACTGGTGAAAAAGAATTGAGAATTCCACTAGCTGTCATTAAAGTTGTGAATCAAATTCAAACTAACTAAAGTTGGACTCTGGGGAAAGAAAATCAGGGAACCAGGGATCAAATGTCTGAAGAAGATGAAGTAATCTGTGAGTGTGGAGAAAACACAGGCCAAGAAGAGCCAGAATCAAGGCATAGGAAGTGATGTGGGAGGATGGGAGTAGATACAGATATATCAAATAGCACGGATGAGTTCTGTCATCCACTTCCCCCCCTTTTAAATTCTGGTGTGAGGGTGGCGGTTTATCTGAATTTAAATGTTCTTTAATCCTGAAGGCTTGCATGTAGTCTGTTTTCATTTTATGCCATCATTTGAGAGCTGGGTTATTTCACTGATTCATTCATTTTAACTGAGTTTTTCACGAATACCCCTTATCATATTAAGAAGTTCCCCTCTGTTTCTAGTTTTCTGAGTTTTTTTATCAAGAAACTGTGCTAAATTATGTCAAATGCTTTCTCTGCATCAATTGAGAAGATAATGCATTTCCCCCCTAACATATATGTTTTAAAATCAGCTTAAGTTCTAAAACCTGAAAATTAAACGAACAAATAAAAATAACCCAAAACCCTGTTGAGTCTTCCAACCAAGGAATACGGTATATCTTTTAATTTAATCAGGTCTTCTTTTATATATTTCAAAATAGTTTTTGTAATTTTCCCTACAGAGATTTTGCACTTTTAAGAATTATTTACTTCTTGGTACTTAATATTATCGATGCTATTCTTTATAGTATCATTTTTTAAAATTTCATTTTCTGATTCTTTGTTGTTGGTATAGAAATGTTGTTGATATTTGTATATTACCTTTGTATCCAGCAACCTTTTTAAAATCTATTACTCTAAAAAATGTACAGGTAGATTATTTTGGATTTTCAATTATGTAATTATATAATCTCCAAATGATGTTTTATTTCTTCTCTTCCAATTACTATAGCCAATCTACAAGTAAAAGCTTTCAAAGATTTACTTCTAAGTCTATTTTTTGTTGTGTGTGTGTGTGTATGTGTGTGTGTGTGTTTTCAGACACTCTTTACCAGATCAAGGAAGCTTCCTTCTATTCCTGCATTGTTAAGCTCTTTCTTAAAAAATCATTAATGAATATTGAATTTCACCAAGTCTCTTTTTTGTACCTGTTGAAATGATCATATGCTATTTCTCCCTTAATCTACATGCTGTCCTCAGAAAATGAGTTGGGGAGTTTCCAGATTTATTTTCTAACACAAATATTTTAAAACATGCATCTGTTCAGGCTCTTCTGATTACAAATGAGAGAGAACAACAACAACAAAAAATAGTATAAGCCACAAAAGGAACCTATTGTCTCATTTAACCATAACTTCAACACAGGTGAAATTAGGCATCGACTTATGTCATTAGGATCCTATTTCTTTTCATTGCTATGCTCTACTTTTTTCTGTGTTGGTTTTTATTTTTCCTAGTGTGAGCAGGAGGACTGTCCAAAGCCACAGGGCACATTCTTCAAGCTTGAAGTTCAGTAGAATAAAGTTAGGCTTCTTTCTCTCTGCCTTCCCAGAAAAACTGTCATTGCATCCCTTTGGCTCTAACTGGGTCATGTTCCCATCCCTAGAGCCATCACGAGGCCAGCAGAACACAATGATCTGGTCCATCAGGTTTTAGTGACGTGTCCACTCCTGGAGCTGAGGGTGGCATCAACTCATCCTAAAGCCATGGATTGAGAGTGGGGAAGGGTAAAGGCAGTTCCTCAGAGAACAATTGGAGCATGGTTCCAAAAGTAGAACAAAAGCATGTCTGCTACACCAGTCTAGAACTTTACTGCTACCGGTACCCCTGCTGCATCTATTACAGGCCAATCTTAATTTGTTGATTTACCTTAGTTTATTTAATTTAACTTGGTTTATTAAGTACTAGGCATTAGGCTAATTAGGTGAATTACTCTTAAAATTCTCACAACAATCCTAAGAAGTAGGTATGACGATTACCCACATTTATAAAATAAGGCGCAGTAACACAGTTGAAGGGGTGGGACTGGGGTTTGAGCTCAGATCTCTTTGTCTCCAAGGCTTAGGTTCTTTATATTAACCACAACACTGCTTCTCTAACTCTAAAATATAAGGATATTGAAATTGATAGTACTACATTTTAGCTTCTTTACTCACTCCAACAGAACTTTTGAAACATTATCCCTGAATTATATTTTGTAATTTTAACATACGGCCGAGGAAAATACAAGTAGAGAGATGTATAATTTGTCACACAGGACGCAGGTTGACAAGAAGGCTACATTAAACGAGGAACAGTACCAGCTTGCCCTGTTGCCCAGCCTTCGTCAGTGGCCTGGGGCCATTTCTGAATTTAACTTCCTGCCTAATCTCAGTACTTTATGTTCAGGAAGTTGTTGGTGCATTAATTGGTTGGCAACAGTGGCATAGTGAGGGCAAATGGCACCCAGGGCCATGTAAAATGTCCATGCCTTCATTCCTTCAATGCTGCCTCTTGAAGTGCTAAATTTCACAGTATCTAGTGCCTTGTGGAGTCCCATGGGTTGGGCCCCCATATTAGGGAAATCACAGGCACCTGTTAAGTGGCCATCGCCCAGATCTCATCTATGCCCACCTCCTTCTCTGGGGAAGTCTTGAACACACACTAAGCAGCCATCCTCTGCCCATCTTCTGCCCACTTCCACAATCTGGGGGAGATGTTAAATCTAACGAGAAGGCTTGACCAGTCCTTAAACCTGGAAACTGGGAACAAGCAGCCCCAGATGCTTATCAGAATGGGAATTCTCAGGGGCAGGGCCCCCTCCCACCGAGATGGATAAAAACCACACTCAGTCTAGATTTGTCTCTCTTCTCTGGCATGAAGTGAGGTGTGCAGAGCTGCCATCCATCCACCCTGACCCAGAGCAGGTTTTTTAGCCATCCCAGGAGACTGGCTATGGTGGGACTTCTTCCCCTGGTCTTTTGAATTCTTTGTGCTGTGTGAGTGACAAGGCAATTATTTGCCCTTTCTGAACTCTTTATTCTGTGCAAGGAGTAAAGGGATCACTTGCTGAAAGTTTCTGTTGTGCCTTGAACCTGTGCTCCCATGATGTACCATTATACAACTTGCTCCACACCCCATATATTCCATTTTGACCTACCCTATTCTATTCATACTATTCATATTCTTTTCATACTGCAGAAATGCTGCAGTATGATAACCATTATAACCAGAGAAAAAACTTTTAGTGCCATCCAATATCAATGCACTGGTGCTTTCATTAAGAAAGTCTTCCTTAAAAAAAATTCAACTGAATTAGTGTGCTTGGCGTCACAGATAACTTGTACTCTGGAACAATTTTCTTATCTCATCCCAGGGCAGTAACAAACAGCACACAAACTGGCACCAGTTGTTAGACCACAGCAGAGTGATCTGTGGTGCCTAAAGTGAGACCTTAGAACTGGCAGTTTTAAATGAGTGACCCAGTAGATTCTTATGGATATAATATTAATGTTTGAGGTCACTGGTCAAGTCCAACCCCTTATATTATATGTAAGAGAGAGGAAATAACTTGCCCAAAGCCACACAGTTTAGGACACAATTTTTGGCTGTCTACCAAGCACTCATTCTGTCATTCTCCCTCCCTAACAGTACCTAGTTTTCTGTTTGAGCATATATGCCATCCACAGAGAGCCCGTATGCTTTGGAGGAAGTTGACAACATCCCACCTATCTTCAAGAGCGAGTCCTGAATGGCAAATTCAATTCCCCAGGATACATAATTGGTTCAGAGGTGGACACATGTTCTAAATTGGTTCAATCAGGTTGAATATCAGAATTCTCCCTTGGAATGCTGACATTCAGGCACTCTTTGTTTCCAGATGGTTTGTGATTGTCTTGAAGCCTGGAACAGTTGCAGCCATTTTGAATTCATGAGGGAAGCTAAGTTTAGGATGAAACCAACAGTGGAAGGCAGACAGACAGTGATGATGCCACTTAGCTGCTGAAATAGGCCCTACTTCTGGACCTTCCTATTACTTATATGGCTGATCATTTCCCTTTATTATTTAAGCTAATTGATTTGGATTTTTCTATTATTTGCAACCAAATACAATTTAACATATGTATTAAGATGCCCAAAGCCAAGAATGTAAGAATTTCAGTTTTCTCTGTTTCAAAAAAATTTATAGATAGGAATAGATCAGTGACTTTTTAATCTATTTTTAGCAGTGAAATCCATGTTACATGGAATATACAAATATATAAAATATATTTAAAAACCAGTTAATGGGCTCTTCATTATTTGGTGGCAAATATTTCATTATTTGTGGAACCCTCTAAAACTTTGTTTCCTTGGAGCACAATTTTAAAACCACCAATATAGATAATAAAATATAGTAATAAAATATATAATATGATCTTACTATGTTCTAGGTGTCATGCTGAATGCTTTCTTTATGCATGGTCTTATTTTAAATTCACAACTCGATGGAGTATGTTCTTTTTTTTTTTTTTTTTCCTTAAAGATTTATTTATTTACTTGATCCATTTTAAACCCCACCTTCCCCATTTGCTGTTTTGTGTCCATTCGCTGGGCAATTCTCTGTGTCTGTTTCATCTCTTCTCATCCTCCTACTCCTCCAGTCTTCACCAGGATTCGATCCTGAAGACCTCCCATGTAGGAGAGAGGTGTTCTGCCATCTGCGCCACCTCGGCTCCTGGTTTTCGGAGCTTTCGGAGCATCTCGTCTTGTCTCTCTCCTTTTTACATCATCGTCTTGCTGCCTGGCTCCCGGGGCCTGGCAGCTCACTGGCACACAGAGCCTGGCAGCCCATGCGCCTTCTATATATATTTTTTTATTTTACCGGGAGGTCCTGGGGAATGAACCCAGGTCCCTCCATATGGCAGATGGACGCCCACCCATTTGAGCCACATCCGCCCCCTGGAGTATGTTCTTGTATCTAATAAAGGGGAATAATAATACCTACCTCATGGGGTTCTTGGGAAATTAAAACAAGATCCTAGACTTCAGAGTGAGTGATTGAGAAGGGCAAGCTCCCCTTTTTACAACTAGAAACTATAAGCATGTGCATCTGAAGGCCTTGCCTATTTATTGACTTCCTAGTCCCAAGTCAATAAATCCCCTTTTTTGCTCAAGTGAGGCTTAACTGATACAGATAATTTCTGAAGGCTATTTTCAATTTTCTCATTAGTGAAAATGAGATTTGGATGTATGTCTCCTCTTTTACTCTGTGATGTGTATGTCAGTTCCTCTGACGATGGAAAATAATACTGCCTGCAGCAGTACTTTAAGAGAGAAAATAAAAATATGTTTATTGACACCATAGACTGTGCTGGAAGGTCTTGTAGTCAGGTTAATGTAACAATGAACCTACAGAAAGGTTTCACAGCTTACCAAAGGTCACACAGCTTGAGAGAGTCCAGACTTAAGACTAAAACCCAGAATGTCTGACTCCTGGGCCAATGCCCTTTACACTTTCATGCTGCCCCTCATTAACCTGGCTGATATTGGTCCCTAATAGCCTCTAGATTTAGACAATAAGCAAGAATATTTGATGGGTATTAAAAACAAGTATGTTCCAAATATGACTTATCAAGACTTCCTATAGCCTTGTTGGAAAAATATCTGGCACCATGGTTTTCTGTGTACACTGAGGCGTGACCATGATTTCATGTTCTTACTGTAAGCCTTCATGCTGAAAGTTCAACTATAGTACCGCTCATTTAAGATTTGGTAATTCCTCTAGTTTTTGCTAATTCTCTATTAGCTGGAAATCTAAAATAAGATGCAACACCCTCAACTTTTTAGACATTATCTAATTTGCTTGAGTATTCAATAGTCCCCCTCATGCTTCATAAACTGTTGCTAAAATATTGTTTGGCTTTGTTGACATGTTCTCTAATTTGTTGTAAGTTTTCTGGGGATGAAGCCATCTTTTACCCAGTACAGCCTGCCTTGTCATATCTTGATAGCGTCCAAATATTTCAATGTAACCCAGCTGTTGGCTCAGGGCTCTGATTGCACAGTCTTGCCAGGATTTCTGCACGTTGCTGGTGAGATTGGTTCCTGCTGCTGTAGAACCCTTGGTCCTCTGTACGGGACTGCCCCTAACATTTGCAGGTCCCAGGGCAGGAGGAAGAACGGAGGCTCACATGCTTGTCTAAATATTTAACAAACTATTAAATGAGAGATATACTATCTCCTACCTTGACAAATATTACTTCACAACAACTGAGAGGACCAGCTTGAAAGTTTGACTTCCTGGACTCCTAGTTCCAGCTGGACTATGGCAGCCTGGGGAAAACCAGCCCCTGCCCACCAGCCATCCTATCTCCAGCCCACCCCCTTCTTTTCTTCCCATATCCTCCCTTTCCCTTCATCTCATGCCACGTGGTGCCTCACATGCAACCATGGATATCCCAGCATGTCTAAGCTCTGTCCATCCATCTGCAAATAGCCACCCCTTGGGCAGGCCTTAGCCCTTGGGGTATGCACACCAGCATGTGGGAGCATAACCCAGGGACAGAGCTTGTGCAGGCCCTGGACATGGGCTGGGCTACTGGGAGCAAGGTCTAGGAGGGGAGGGTGTGGTCCTCAGACCTGCAGCGTCAGCATTTCCTAGAAGCCTGTGGGAATTGCAGCCTCTCAGGCCCCAACCGCAGACCCACTGAATCAGAATCTGTGATTCAACAAGCCTGGGTAAGCCCAGTCAGGGAGCACTGTGAGAAGCACCGTTTCAGACGCCAGGTGAGAGCTTGGGGTCTGGGGCTGGCCTGCTGGCCCAGGTTCAAGGGCACTACTGCCTTTCTCCGTCTTCTCTCTGCTCAGTACTGCCCTAGACTTGCAATTCAGTCATGGTTTCTTGATTCCTGTTACCCTCACAAGAAAAAAAAAAGGCATGCGTAAAGTCAGATGGTTATTAAAGACTTGGAAAAAGGGGTAAGGTTGCTTATGCTGCAGTTTTATCCAGCATATAACAAAACTGAATCAGAGCCTCTTGTTCTTCAAAATTCCCTTGATTAGTTCTAGGTCCCTTCCCTTCCACTCCTCCACACCACTAGGTTCCAACAACTTTAAAAAAAAATCCCTTTTACTTTACTATTCGACTCTCCACTGCCTCCAAGCTCAATTCAAGCCCCCCATTACCTAGCTAAGGACTCCTTGATATCTGTGCTAAATCCTAGGCCAGCTTCCTTCTCTCTCCCCATCACTGGATATAGAGGAATGATCATTCATATTATAATCTGTTAATATAAATTATGCCTCCCCCAACTCTTTTAGGAGACAAAAGAGAGGATGTTCAGTTGAGGTTTTAAATAATTGTTTTCCTCTCAAACCTGAGTAGAGACTACTTCAAATTAACCGTGCTTTCATAGCCTGCAAGTGTTTTTCTCCCTATAATCATTCATCACTTAAGACACATAAACCTCATATATGCTAAAACTTCAACTTTATACCTGTGATAAAAGAAAAACTTTTCATGCAATTTAGTATCTCACAGCTTTATTGAATGATTCATGAATAGGGCAGCATCCTATTAAAAAGTATAAGGGAGCTCCATCCCTGGGGCTGGAAAGGGGAAGCTCATATAAGGTGAATATAGAAGCAAGGAAGGAAATGTTCTGATAGACTGACATTAAGTTTCCATGTCACTTAGAGAGATCTTACAAAATGGGGAGCAGGTGGTTGCTTATGAATGAGAAAGTTAGTTGGCAATAACTGATCGGCTGTATTTAAATTTGTTTTTGGGGGCAAGCTGGGCATATACATGAATAGAAACTAGCTTAGGTTTTTGGTTTTCTGGTGTGGGGATTAGCATGGGTGCCTTCATGTTGGGCCTACTAGATTTTATTTATCACTGGCTACATAAGTATCTTTTGAAACCCAAATCTGTATATGCTTTCCTCCTGTAGTTCTCAATTTCAAATGCATTCCTAGATATACTATTTTTAAGTGCCACTGGTATAAATGACTTCTTTGCACACTTTGGAATCAAATAATTCTCAGTCTTCAAGGTGTGTTAAAAAGGCATGGAAGGAATCTGTGGAAAAAGTGCTGATCTCTGCTTTCTCATGGAATGAATGCCATTTTCCTGGCCAGTATTGTTTCTTGTCTGTATGGGAGGAGACATCTAATGTCAAAGAGTTCTTGAAGTATTTTTTATTTTTTGGGGAAGAAGGAAGCCATCCAAACTTATTCTCTGAAAGACAGAATCAGCAAGTAAAATTGTAACCAAGATTTAAGAATTAACAAATGATTATGATATTGAATCATTTTATAGATGCATTTTTACTTTCTAATATATTGTAGAATAGCCAAAAGTAAATACCTGAAATTACTGAAACTTGCTAATTTGGAACCCAGATGCCTTGATCTTTGCTAATAATTATAAAACTATATAACCTTTATCTGGTGATTGTAAAAACCTCGTGACTGTCTCCACTTGTACTCCTCCCCTATCCTGTTTTCCAACTTTGGAGTCTTATGATCACTAGACAGCCCCCTAATTTATATTAAGGAAGGAACTTGGGTCAGCCCAGAGCTAACCCACCCCAATTCCTTCTCTATCTTACTAGTCACAGCAGGATCTAACCAAAATTTGCCTGCCTGACCTGTGCAGTAGCTTAAACCTAAACCTGTAAGTGACCTATACCTCACTATAATACTAAAATCATGCCTATCGTCATATTAAGGCCACCATTTTCTTACATTTGTGTCTAGGCATGTAATCGATCTGCGAATGCTCAATAATTAGATCATGTCTAACCTCTATACTCATTAGCATAAACCTGCTTGTCTTTGGATCCTATAGAACTATGAAAATTACTGCAGTTCCAGGAGATAGATTTTAGGCTGATAGGCCATCTGATCTCCTACCTCGCACTTGACAATAAATGCTCTCTTTGAAACCCCAGTGTCTTAGGAATTGGTCATTTGAGTGCATTGGGCAGAGAAACCCCCACTTTGCTTGGTGACAAAACTACAGGGGCTTCTCCATAGATCATACATTCAGAAAACATGATTAGCGTGCCAGTGAGAAAGCCTCTGGTGTGTTCTCTGTAACAATATCTACTTCACAGTGAACACAGGTAATATTATGTTCACTTACAGTTCCAGAAGGAAAGGCACAACTTGGCCTAAAAAAAGTCAGGTGCAATAACTAAGTGACAAATTTTTGCTAGTAGTGGTGATCCATGTTTCAATTTGCAGGCCTTCTACCTAGAGGGGAAAGATTTATCTACCCTGGAAGTTAGGGTGTTTCTTTCTCCCTCCTTGTTAAACCATCAGACTAATGCTTCATTGTTTGCTTAATACTATTATATGTACAAAAGGGGATTTTTAAAAAAAAAAATCACAGGGAAGCGGGTGTGGCTCAGCGGATAGAGCCCCCGTTTACCATATGGGAGGACCGGGTTCGCGTCCCAAGGCCTCCTTGTGAGGGCACGCCGGCCTGAGCGGTGTGGTGGGCTGCTGCAGCAACCTCACCGCAGGAAGCGGGTGTGGCGCAATGGATAGAGCACCTGTTTACCATATGAGAGGCCCCGGTTCGCTTCCCGGGGCCTCCTTGTGAGGGCAGGCCGGCTCATGCGCCGCCCGCCGTGGGCTGATGCGGCAAGACCTCACAGCAAGGGGGAGATAAGCAGACACAGAGAAGACACGCAGCGAATGGACACAGCAGCACAAGCAGCAAGGGGGGGATAAATTAAATAAAATAAA
>JAQZBX010037555.1:0-23742 GCA_029593785.1 Cabassous unicinctus | reverse complement strand
CTAATAGAAACGGAACCAGAAATTACAGAGATGATAAATTGTAGGCAAGGATGTAGAAACAGTTACCATAGATACACTCCACATGTAATAGAAGGTTGAAGAAAATATGAATATGATAAAAAGATTGGCAGGTGTAAAGCACACACAGGAGCCAGGACGCCTGCCTTCCCATCCCAGCTCTGGCACTCATTGGTGGAGTCACTTGGGGTATGTACAGCAGCTTAGAGTTAAGTAAAGCATGTTCTTAATCTTAACCCATTCCTATGGGTGTGACCCATTGTAAATAGGACCTTTTGATGAGGTCACTTCTGTTAAGGTTGGCCCAACTGAATCAGGATGGGTCTTAATCCTGATACCTTATAGAGAAGGCACAAAGATCAAGAACCACGCAACAGCCAGAAGCTGGAAGTCAACGGAACCTGGAAGAGAAAGAAGATGCCACAGGGTGCATTGCATGGGACAGAAAAGCCAGGGAACCCCAAAGATTGCTGGCCAGCTATTAGGTTTAGAAAGTTCTCCCTGTATTCTAGTTTACGGAGTGCTTTATCAGGAATGGATATTAGATTTTGTCAAATCCTTTTCCTGGAAATTCAGAACGATCATGTTTTAAGTGGTCTGTTATGGTGTTTTTGATTGATTTTTTGAATGTCAAACTAACCTTGCTTTCCTGGCACATCCCATTCAGTCATGATGTATTATCCTTCTCATATATACCTGGAATTACATTTACTAGTATTTGTTAAGGATTTTTGCATTTATATTCATGAAGAATATTGGTCTGTAGCTTACTTTTCTTGTAATGTCTTTGCTGTTGGCCTCATAAATGAGATAAGAAGTGTTCCCTCCTCTTCAAACAGAATTAATATTTGATAAAGTTTTTGAAATTTGATATTATTTTTCCTTAAATATTTGAAAGAAATCACCAGTGAAGCCATCTGGGCCTGGTGTTTTCTTTGTAGTAAGTCTTTTTTCCACAAATTCAATTTCTTTAGTAGATATAAAATTATTTAGGTTATCAATTTCTTTCCTAAGTAAGGTTTGGTAGTAAATGTCTTTCAAGAAATTTGTCCATTTCATCTAAGCTGTCTTTAGTGATGTCTCTTATATTGTTCCTGATATTGGTCCTTTGTGCCTTCTATATTCTTTGCTTGGTCTGTCAGTGTAGAGGTTTAATTTCATTGATCTTTCCAAAGAATCAATTTTTGTTTTCATTGATTTTTTCTCTATTGTTTTTCTATTTTCTATTTCAATGAATTTTGCTTAAATTTTTATTATTTGCTTCTTTTATGTACTTTTGGCTTAACTTCTCTTATTTTCCTATTTTCTTATGGTGGACACTTAGAGTATTGATTTTTAACCTTTCTTCCTTTTTCATATAAGCCTGTGATGCTATAAATTTCCCTTTAAGTAGTGCCTTAGCTGGTCCCACAAAATATATATTGTGTTGTCATATTCTTTGTTAAAAATATTTTCTGATTTCGTCCATTATTTCTTATCTGATCCATTTTTTGTTTGTTTTTTAATTTTCAAATATTTGGGAATACTACAGATATCTGTTGTTAATGATTTTTTTGTTTAATTCCATTATAATCAAACAACATTCTCAGTATGATTTCAATCCTTTTAAATTCCTTTAGACTTGTCTTATATCCAAGAATATGTTTCTGTTTATTAATATTCCATGTCACTTGAAAAGAAAGTGTATTCTGCTGTTTTAGGGTAGAGAGTTCTATGTCAGCTAGGTCGAGTTGGTAGTGTTATTCATGTTTTCTACATCCTTACTGATTTTCTGTCTACTTGCTCTATCTTTTATTGGGTTAAGGATGTTATGGATTTGTCTATTTTTCCTTTCAAGCCTATAGTTTTTGCTTCATATATTTTGAATCTCTATTATTAGGTGCATACATATTAAGGATTGTCATGTCCTTTTGATAATTTGACTTCTTTATCATTATAAAATATATCTTTTTATTCCTGGTAATATTCCTTGTTCTGAAATCCATTTTTATATTAACATAGCTATTTTTCAAAATAAGTGTTTCCTTGGCATTTCCCTTCCCATTTTTTTTTTCACTTTTAATCTATATGTCTTTACATTAAAGTGTGTTTATTGTGTATAGCATATGGTTGGGCCTTGCTTTTTTATCAAATCTGACAATCTCTACCTTTATATTGATATATTTAGATCAATTACATTTAATGCAATTATTGATATAGTTATGCTTAAATTTGCTATCTTGCTATTTGTTTTCTATTTTGTTTCATCTGTTTTTGTTCCATTTTTCCTTTGTTCCTATCTGTCTTAATTGTTTCTCTTTGTTTAATTAATGATCACTCAGGTATACAATAAACATCCCTAACTTATCATTATACCGTGCTGCCTTCCCAGGAGATTTGGCGTCTCAGGCTCAGGGAACCAGACCTCCAGCCTGATTCCTCCTGCTCCCACCAGGCTCCTAGAACCCAGCTCTGCAGGTGCTCAGACAGGCAGTCAATGCTGCATTCAATAGATGTTGAATGATCTCCCACATACCGGACTTCTTGACTGAGAAAGAAAGAAAAGAAAACATTTACACAATGCCACTTTAAAAGTGCTGTCATGGAGGCATGTGCCAAGGGAGCATCGAGGAGGGAATATCTAACTCTGCCTGTAGGTGTTGGAAAGACTTTACCCAGGGAAGACACTGGAGCTGGTTTTAGAAGCAGCAGCAGGAGTTTGCCAGGCAGGCCAGAGGGAGACAGAGGTCTTCCAGGCAGAGGGAACAGCACATGCAGAGGCTCAGAGGCATCAGAGAACACGGGTTCTTTGAGAGCTTGAAGTCCTTGGGGATGGGAAGGAGCCAAAGGTTAGGACTAGGGCTGCAGTAGTGGCCTCATGGGGGCCTTGAATACCAATGTAAAGAGATGAGCTTTATTCTGGGAGTTGTCTCCCACTCTAAGGTGTGGCCTCTCTCTGCAGACCCCAGGCTGGGCTGGGGCTAGCTGGGCATCTTCACCCTCCCTGGCCAGTCTTTTGTCCCCTGCCCTGTGTTCACTCCACACACCTGCACAGGTGAACTGTGCACAGGCTCATGACTGCTGGAAGGAGGAGGCGTACATGTGCTGAGTGGCTGGTGACATTGTGAGAAAACGGCCCTCTGTTTGAAATCTCCGAGGTTTCTTTGGCATCGGTCTCCTCTTGACATTCAAGAGGTATTTCAAAGATAAGGGGAAAAAGTGAGGTTATAAAAAAGACTCTACTTTGTGAACAATGACAATACCCCATGACGCCTGTGCTCGCCAGAGTCCCATTGGATACATGGGCCAGAATGCGCCGACCCACTGCATCTATGAAAGTGGGCCACATCCGAGGTGAGAAAGCTGATGGCAGACATTCCACGAGAAAACCTAGAGCAAAGGGCAGGGCCCGGTTCCAGGCTTTCCCGCCTGCTGCTTTTCACACGCTCTTCCTGCCTCTGACATGCCCTGACCTGTCAGGAAATGCCAGTGGATTGAGTGACCATCTAAGTGAACGAGTGCAGGGAGTGAGATGTGATATTTCCATGGCTTTGAAAATCACGTGTCTTAGTTTGCATGGGCTGCTGTGTCGAAGTGCCACAATCTGGACAGCTTAAAAAACAGAAACGGATTGCCTCGCGGATCTGGGGCTTAGAAACCTGTTATCAAGGTCCGGGCAGGGCTTTTGAAGGGAAGAATCTGTCCCATGCCTCTCCCCTGGCTTCTGGTGCGTGGCGGGCAATCCGTGGTGCTCCTTGGCCCGTGGCGTAATTCAGTCTCGGCTTCCATCGCGTAGCCGTCTTCTCTCCCGTCTCTGGATCTCCCTCTGTGGCCAAATTTCCTCTTCTAATAAGAACATCAGTCTTTTTGGACCAGGACCTACCCTAGTCCAGTTATCTTAGCCAATAACACCTTCAAAGCTCCTATTTACCAATAAGTTCACATTCACAGGACTGGGGGTTAGTCAGTAATTGAACATCAAGCCTCACACACCCCAAGGATCGAGGACACTCAGAAGCAGAGCTGATGGAGCTCACATCTAGGGGCAGCCTCTCATCTACAGATGCCCATTCTTCTGTGGGTTCAGCAGCAAGGCTTGAAGGAGGGTCAGTGGGGCAGATTGAGGAAGAAGTGGGGAAGCTGAGAGCACATAGGGCTGGTGACCCAGCGTCAGGCCAGTGCCTCCCCCAGATGCAAGTGATGGGGGCCAGCACCAGAGATGGGTGTCCAAGCTCTGCTGTCATGGCACTGACATCCACGGTAGCTGAGCTGAGTTGAGTAGGCATCAAAGGAAAGTGAGATTGATGGGTGGCAACAGCTTAGTGCTGGGAAACCGATCTGGTATAGCAGGGAAACTGAGGCAGATGCTCTTTTGTAAGTCTTGCCCGATGCAACAGGGGCTGGAGGAAGTCTGGAGAAACTCATACAAAGTAAAGGTGACTGCGAATATTCTCGCTGTCCTGATTTTGTGATAATCAGGGTAGGCTAAACATTCACTACATTAGAAACCATGCATGTTATCCTCAGACCTAGTTTTTCTCCCTAGGTCTGGCTTTTAGAATGCTGGTGATAAACTAAGCCTGATTTATTATATGACCATCCTGTATGGGAAATGACTGTAACTCTGGGTATCTTTGGTCAACCTTAAGAGATACAGCAGAGGGGCAGATGTGGCTCGGGTGGTTGGGCGTCCATCTCCCATATGGAGGGACCTGGGTTCGACCCCCGGGACCCCCTTGGAAAAATAAAAAAAAGAAAAATATAGAAGGCACATGGGCCACTAGGCCCTGTGTGCAGGTGAGTCATCAGACCCCATGTGTGGGTGAGCCCCCAGGCCCCGCAAGCAGGTGAGCCGCCAGGGCCCACAAGTGGGTGAGCTGCCAGGCCCTGTCCGCCAGTAAGCTGCCAGGCCCCGCAAACCACGCAGCAAGATGATGACATAATAGGAGAGTGACGCAAGGGAGAGCCGCGGCGAGACACACCGAAAAACCAGGAACTAAGGTGGCGCAGGCTGTAGGACGTCTCTCTCCCACATTGACGGTTCCGAGGATTGAATCCCAGTGAAGACCGGAGGAAAAGGATGAGAAGAGAGGGCAGGAAATGGACACAGAGAGTTGCCCAGCGAATGGACACAAAAACAGCAAAAATGGGGGGGGAGGGTAAAAATGGATAAAAGTAAATAAATAAATAAATAAATCATTTTTTTAAAAAAAAGTAAAGGTGAGGCAGCCCCAGGTGGCTGGACAGAAGCCAGAAGGTGAAAGAGGGTGGAAGAAGGGGCAAAGGCTGATAAAATTAGATGAGGACAACTGAGACTAGGTGTGCCTGATCCTCAGCTCCTAGACTCCCTGCTGAAGTCTGAGATTCTGACACCCGAGTTCCACGCGCTCAGCCCAGACCCCACAGTCACCAGGCTCGGGCAGCCGAGCTACCCTAGACCCATCCTTTGATTGGGATGGGCCACTGAGGTTGGCTGGAACCGGGGCACGGGAGAAGGGGGGAGAGGACCAATGTTTATTCTCCCAACCACGTACCAGGCCCGTGCTAGGACTTGGCATCTACCATCCTCATGCAACTCTGAAAAATAAGTTTCAACTACTGTTTCTCATTTTCGAGCTGAGGACATTTTGATTCTAGAGAGAATAAGCAATTTAACTCAAGGCCCCATAGCCAGTAAGCAGAAGAACTTGAATGAGAACCTGTGTCTAACTCCGATTTCATGCTTTTTCCATGACCTTGGAGTCACAGAAATGAGATGGGTCAGGCTGGGAAAGGCAGAGAACAATATCCAAGGCCACAGAGCTCATTGGCAACTCTAGCTGGCCCTTTTCCTTGAAAATCAAGCCTCATATCCCAAGAATCGAATCCATCAAGAAAGTCTGGTTCATATGGTGAGTCCTTGTGCTTTCGCAAGGCTTATAGCAAACCACATTGCTTTGTCTTCCTTTCTTGAAATTCTATTTGAAGGATGCAGATCTGAAAGCAGAAAACACACAAGAAGGATGTAGCAGAAGGTGGAGGACAAAGCAATGTTGTGAACATGCCAGAACAGTGAGCCCCAGAAACCCAGAGTTTGACAAAGGGATTAATGAGAGGCTTCGACTCCAGTCGGAATATTCAGCAAAGAATGGTGGTTAGCTAATTCCGTGGGGAAGGGGGTCTCTGTAAGTGTGTAGCTAGGAAGTGGAGATGGCCTTAGAGGGCAGCTGAGCAGCAGCCTGTTTGTGAGGACGGCGTAAGGGTGGGAGCGCAGACCTGGGTCTGCACTGCCTTATTTAATCCCAGCTCTGCTGTTTATGAGGTGCATGACTGTGAATAAATGACTTGATTTCTCTGTGCCTCAGTTTCCCCACATGTGGATGATGGCAGAATGTTGAGGATGAAGCTGAATATTATTTATGAAGATTTTAGCAAATATTTAAAGCATTGTTCTATTACTGTAGGTTGGTCAGTGCAGGATCCATATAGTAAAAAACTTTAAAAAATAGGGTGGCGCGCTCTCTCTCTCTCTCTCTCTCTCTCTCTCTCTCTCTCTCTCTCTCTCTCTCTCAATTAGGGAAGAGACAAATTTTATTTCATGGATAATTGTGCTGCAGAACCTTGAACCAATCTCTCCCCATCCCTAGACTGTTTCTGTATCTGTAAGGTAGGGATAATAATTTCTGATCTTACTTTCCCATAAGATTGCTTGAGAATCAAGTGAGGCAAAGAACACCCAACCCTCTTGGAAGAGCAGAAAAATATGGGAAGAGGGGAGGGAACTGGAGTTTCTTGAAGGCTGAGCCTTGGCTGGTCGCTGTACGAGCTCTCTGCTCACAGCCAGCATTCACAGCTTTCTGCGGGGTAGCTATTGTATCCTTGGAAGGTAATTTCATTACTATTTCTAATAGAGGAAAATGAGAGAGTTATCATAAAAGCCCATTTCTCGAAACCCCTGTTATTTTTGTCAGAAATGAACACACAAAAAGAATAGCAAATCTAGAGCAACCACTCTATTGCTATAAATGGTGCCATCTTGGTAGCTGGCTTCCCCTCTGTAGGGACAGATTTCTGCACAATCTGGCATGGGATGGTGACAAGTAAGGTGGTGCAGACACAGCCAATCACACACTCCCTACCCCAGGGCTCTGGAGTTCTATGACCAGGATCCCTCCCAGCAAGATGGTTGTGGGGATGGAAAGGTCAAAGGGGCTCCGTGAACATCCGTTGAATGAATGAAGGGAAGTTTCCTTCAGGTCCAGACTGTGCTGTTTCCCTTGTGAGACCCAGCTCGTAAACAATGGAGAGAATCCAGAGATGCAACAAAGCATCCCTTCTGAAGATGGTGCAGGTTTCCAGAACCGTTTCTCCCTTCTAGAATGACTGACATATATGCCTAGATGCCTTGATGAAGTTGCTTTGGTGATAGCATGAGCTACTGGAGCTGAGCTTGAGTGATCTCTGATTAGGTCTGTATAGAACTTTGTGTAGAAGAGTGGGCAGAGCTGTTTCAGGCTAATATAATCTGCATATAAATTCTCTATTCAGCCAGCAGCTGCCTCCAGGGAAGGTGATGCAGCATTGATTTGCCCTGACAACTAAATGATTTAAGGAATAATGGTATGGAAAGAGCACTGAGCAGGAATCAGAAGAGCCAGGTTCTCATTCAACTGTAACCCCCAATTTCTCCCATGAGCTTGCCTGAGTGGCCTGATCTTTCTAGGTCTCAGGTTTCTCTTCTATAGACTGGAAATTATAATATAACTCATAAGGGGATTTTATTTGTGGTACTGTAAAATGACAGCCCTTTTATAGGATGCCATGTCTGGAAATTTTCACATTAAAAAAAGTTCAATGACAGTGGTATCTGTTGTTCAGGGGTCTCTACCTCCATTGTAGCAGTTCTTACCTGTGTGATCACTCATCCCACTCAACACTCATTCAGTCAACAAGCATTTAATGAACACCTGCCACGTGCCAGGGGCTGGCAAGATACATAAAGAAGTAAGGCACAGTGATGACCCTTGAGGAGCTTGGTCTAGTGGGGGAGACACATGCATAAAGAAATCCATTGCTATGCAGGGTAACAAGTGGGTTGATGGAATTTTGTACCAGGTACAGATGTCATATATAAAAGACTGCTAATATTTAGAGGACGAGTAGATGTTCTGTAAGAGGGCCATCATGAAATCAGCATGAGCAGAGGTGCAGAGGGATGGTATCCAGCCAGAGACAAAGCTGGAATTATGAGCAACTTCAGATAAGAGAGGGGTTTATGTTCCAAGCTAAGAGGTTTGGATTTTATCCAGCCTGAGGTCAAGGAGGTGATTTTGAAAAATATTAGAGAAGTAACATGTAACAAGTTCACATCCTAGAAGGATCACTCTGAGGCTGAGGGGAATGGAAAGAATCGTGGAAGGACTTGAGTACAGTTAAGATGCTATTGCAAGAATCCAGACAAAATACAGTAAGAATCTACCCTAAGGTCAATGCCAGTACAGATGAAGGGGAGGGGATGGATATGAGAAAGATTTAAGAAATAGAACCAACAGGACTCTATCAGGGTAGGCAGGAAATTGGATGGTGGGGGTAAGGTTTTGAGTTATAGGTAGGAATTAGGGGGCACCTAGGTCACTGAATTGGGTTACTGGGTAGGTGGTGATGGCATCAAAGGATGGTACCAGAAGGTGAGGCAACCATGTGATTATGGAGTCCACAGGATTCCACTGGACAATGGAAATGGGTTTTAGGAATTCTAGCAAGTGGTGTGGGCTAGACATGAATATCTGAGGTCTTGGACCAGTAGATGTGGTCTTAGATCATGTTCCCAGGAAAGAGGTCCTGAGATGGAGGTCTGTGGGCAGGAAGTTGACTGGGGGTACTCTCAGATCAACACCTGTCAGGGAGTAAAGGAAGCAGAATTGAACAGAGGTGGTGAGTGGCTTTCAGGCCCAACAGAGACCACAGATGAAGAGCTGGGATGGCGATGGTCCAGCAGGATTGTCCCGTTTGGAAGTGGGAGGGGTGCCAGGCCTTTGTGCCCCCACATCCACTGTCATAGGATGCTGGTTGCTTCTGGGGAGGGATGGGTTACTGTATTAGTCAGCCAAAGGGGTGCTGATGCAAGTTACCAGAAATCTGTTGGCTTTTATAAAGGGTATTTTTTGGGGGTAGAAGCTTACAGTTACAATGCCCAAAAGAGTCCAACTGAGAGAGGTTTTTTCTCACCAAAGTCTGTTGCCACGTTTTGAAGGAAGATGGTTGCCGATCTCTGCAAGGGTTCAGCCTTCCTCTTCCCCTTAAGGCTCCGTGGGCCCAGGTGCTTCCAATCTCATCTGTGGGCTGGAGAGCTCGCTTCTCTCCAGGCCTTCTCAGCGGCTCAGGTTTCTTCAGCTGCAAACTATCAAGCAAATGGCTCAGCTCTCTCCGGGGCTTTAGCTGTTTGAACCTTCTCCTTTCTCTCACATGGCAGGACCAAAATGACCAAGTTCTCTCTTCTTCTGTGTCTGTGGAGCTCTCTTTCTTCCTGTGCCTTCTTCTGTTTGTCTTCTTGAGTGAGTGTCCATTAATATAGCCGATCAAGGGGGTGGGGATTCAACCTTGACATGGTAGAATCAAATCTCTAATCTTAACATAATTTAATCAAAGACATCTCAGCTGAATCTAATAAAATCAAAAGGCTCATGCCCAGAGGAACAGACCAGTTTACAAACATAATCAATATCTTTTTTTGGAATTCATAAATAATACCAAACTACTACAATTACCTTGCTGGAGGACGCTCCCATCAGGTGCACTTCCAGAGGAGGGACTCAGCTGTGTCCCATAGCAGACAGCACTCCCAGCAGCTGGAAGATGTGTCCCTTGTTCTGGGCAGGGCACCACCATCCCCTGCATGGGCTGAAAGTGGAAGAGAGCCCTGACACTGGCTTAAAAAACCCCAGCATCTAGGCCACACTCAGACCAATTAACCTCAAATCTCTGGGGGTGAGAGACAGGCATGAGCAGTTTTTAAAACTCTGTCAGGTGATTCCAATGTGCAGCCAAACTTTGAGAACCACTTCCCTGGGAGAAGTGAGTGAGATGAACAGAGGAGAGGTCTCGGCTCAAACCCCTGGGGAGGTTGAGAGCAGCTGGAGAAACAGGAGAGTCATGGAAGGCAGGAGGAGATTTAAGAAAGAAGCAGTCACCAGCAGCAAGAGATCTGCAGGACCCTGCCAACCCACGTGACCCAGACCCACAGACACCCAGCCTGGAGATTGGAGTGCGCCGGATTTCAGCCCCAACTCACCCTTTGGGTGGGGGCTTGGTGTTGAGCGCAACTTTGCCACCAAAGAGAGGGGCAAACCCTCTAGTTAGGGGAATTGCAGAGAGTGGTCTCCAGGAATGGAACCCTCCAGAACACGCATGAAATTGCTCATGAGGGAAAGAATATCAGCTCTGAACATCCATGGAGGGTGGGCGGATGTGGCTCAAATGGTTGGGCATCCGTCTACCTTATGGAGGGACCCAGGTTCAATCTCCGGGACCTCCCCGTAAAATAAAGATAGAAGACGAGCAGGCAGGCCAGGTCCGCGTGCGGCGAGCTGGGCCCCGCCAAGCCACACAGCAAGATGATGACGCACCAAGAGAGAGACACAGGGGAGAGCAAAGATGAGACGCGCCAAAAACCAGGAACTGAGGTGGCGCACGTGGCAGAGTGCCTCTCTCCCACATCGAAGGTCGCCAGGATCGAATCCCGGTGAAGACTGGAGTAGAAGGATGAGAAGATAAGGCAGGAAACAGACGCAGTGGATTGCCCAGTGAATGGACACAGGCAGCAAGCACGGTGGGGGGGTGGGTAGTAAATAAAGTAAATAAATAAACACACATGGGCCCGAGACCTGATCTTGCTCCTCATCATTTCTTTTTTTTTTTACATAAATGTTATTTTATATATATATATTTTTAAAGGTGCTTAGATTACCTAATTATTACTCAGAAATTACAGAGATTCCCATGTTCCCCACCTCCCACACCTCCCACAACATCCCACACCAACATCCTTCATCAGTGTGGGACATCACCCACAATGGATATACACATCCTGGGGCTTTGCCACCAAGCATAGACCACATTTCACATCATAGACCACCCTCTCTACCACACAGTTCTGCGTGGTATATGCTGATGTAAAATGGCCTACATCTGTTGCCACAATGCCACTCATGACAACCCCCAAGTCCCAAAAAAGCCCCTGTATTTCAACTGCCTCTCCCCTCCCTGCCCCAAAAATGTCCAGTGGCCACTGTCTCCACCTCACTGTTACAATTTCTTCCATTGCTTGAATCACAATATACGACAGAACACCACCAAGTCCATTCTAGTCCATAGCACTTCCCCCAATCCTGGGGGTTTTGGGATGGTGATGTCCACTTCACCTCCAAGTGAGAGAAGGTTTATATTCCATGGATACGGTGGATGGGATTATCCTGCCTGCAGCTGCAGGCCCTCTCCATTCCCTGGGATGGCCGTTGCCCATAGTCGTCTCCTCACCAGGTGACTTGGATGAGTCCATTGAGCTATAGGGTAGGTGTTGCAGCTGCACCGAGATTGCAGGCACAGCTGGCACATAGGTAGGCCAGAGGCTCCAGTCTCTGGAAGTACACCTAGATCGACACCATCTTGGTCCCTGGGGATCGATTTTAAACATCTGCAGTGATAGTTTAGTATCATCATTTTTTTTTAAGTAAGAGAATTGATATTTATACTTTGACTTATACTCCAAACTCTGGTGAAACCCAAAGCTGTTTTTGCTGTTGAGATTGGAAAATTAAAGTTGATTGTGTCCAGTGTTGGCAAGGAGATGGAGAAACCAGTTTTCTTATACTCTCTTACTGGAAGTTTTAATCATCACAGCCTTTTTTGGAAGTTAATTTGATGTTTTTGGTTTTTTTTTTTTTCCATCAAAATTTAAAATGCAAGTAATCGTTTGATGCACAGAAATGCCATTTTATGGGAATCTACTTATATACATAAATATATTTACAAGAGTGTTGAAATTTTGTTTCTAATAGTGAAAAATTGATTGCACTTAAATATTCATCAATAGTGGAATGGATACATCCATGCTGTGTGTCTGCTAAACAGTGTAGATTCATGTGTACTATTATGGAAAGATATAAAGACACATTTTTACACTGAAAAAGCAAATTGTAAAAGATTATGTATAATATTATCCCAGCTATAGAAGAAAGAACAAGCAAACTAAAGAAAAAGAAAATCTCAAATACAAGGATTGGGACATGGAGGAACCTTTTTCTTTTTACTCTATTTTTGCATAAATTTTACTTGTCTAAATTTAAGGAAGAACACTCAAAGGCATCACCTTATAAATAAGAACCCAATTTGTCTCCCAGAAATAATCCGAGGAAATTTTCTTGTTAAGGCTTAAGAAAGAAAAAATGCAAAGATAATTAGGAAAGAATCCACAGGTAGTTCTATACCAGAGACATTTATCTCACAGAACACTTAGGACAGGGAATTCTTTTTATGAACTGAAGAAAAACATAAATGCCAACCAATTTAGAAAATCCTTTTATAGACTGAATTAGTGGAAAGTTGGGAAAGAGGATAAAAATTGGAATATAATAATTCAATTCATTGTGGAAGGAAAACTTTTTAAAGAGTCATATTGAAAACAGAACAAAATTTGGGCTTACTTGATTTTATGTGCAGATTAACTAGAATTATATAGACAATACGAAGGATTTTGTATATACTCTTGTTTTAAGGATAACATGGCAACTGGGGCATTTTCCTTTGCTTACTTTAACTTCAAAGTTGACCCTTGATAGAATTGGTATAGAAGAAAAAATCAGTTTCCAGGATCTCAGAACACCCAGTGCAGGACCCCTTTCTCTCCCTCCCTGATAGAGGTTCAGTCATATAGCCCCTTCTTTCACACTTGCAGTGATGGGGAACTCACCCCTCATGAGGTGATCTGTTCTTTCCTTGGACAGCTCTGTTTATTAGAGAATTCTTTTTAGTGCTCTACTGAGATAAAATCTACCTCCAGGGAACGTATGCCTCTAATACACATTAGATGAGCTTTAAAAATTGATCAAGGTACAGCCCCTACCCCAGACCAATTAAATCCCTCAGAGTGGGGCCCAAGCATCAGCACATTTTTGAAAGTGTCCCTAGGGAGTTTCACATGCAGTGAGAATTGCCAAGCACTGTATACCAAGAAACGCATCAAATTTTTAAAGCATGCGCTCATGTTTCACCTCAATTCTTCTCTAAGAAAATTATCCCCTCCCCTCATCTGAAATGGCTTACAATGTTTTAGAGGTCAGTGTGATGAATATCAATTTATACTGAAATCACTCTAACAGGACCTTTGCAGTTAATTTGGTGAAATGCAAGTGTGGTGACTAGAATTGTATTATAAGGAACAGACCAAAATCTAATCATTGACTATTTAGTGTATATACAAGGGCTTATATTTTTGTATTTATACTTAAATGAGTTTGTTAGCTTTAAAACTTAAAGTCTACTTAGTTGCAGCAGTAGGAGTAAAATGCAACACAAGAACATGAATCTCCTGAGTCAGGAATCTATGTGCTGAGCAGGTTCTTGTGAACCTGTTTTCTTTAATGGCCAGGGTTCTTTTGTAATGATTTAAAAACAAACTCAAGGCAGTGACAGAAACAAGCCAAAGGCGGGACATTTATATCTGGATTGATTTAAAAGGAAATCAATCAAATGCAGCCCTTTAAAAAGAAAGATATATTGGATAGAATATAAAATTTTTTCGTTTTCAGTATAGTATTAAGAATTAGAAATTATGATATGGGTAGTGTTAGAAACAGGTTTCCTCAAAATGTATGTGCATATTATTTTATCTAGCAATTTAATATAAATATAGCCTTCTGTTCATAATTTCTGTGGGGTATGAGAGGTTTTTTGTTTGTTTGTTTTTTGCCTGGGGAAATTTAGTTAAAGTTGAGTTTCTTACCACTGAAATGAGGGTCCATTGCAGGTGCCTCATAATGTGTTGCCCAAACCACTAGAACAAAGAGATGGGGGGTTTGGATGCCTGAGTTGGTCGTTGGGAGGTAGATTGGTGGACTGGTCCTCAGGCGTGGTGCCTGGAGGCTGGTGTGACCTGAGAGATGGCACCAGGGGTGAAAATGGACTTGAAGTCTGATGTAGGAATCCATCCAAAGAGGCTCTGCAGAGAGGTAGCCCTAAATTCAAGTCAGCAGGCAGCGTTAGAGAAGGTGGGGAAGTTTGGGGGTGGGGAATGTTGGCAGGACCCCCAGATTTATTATTAAAGTGTGGCTATAGCAGACTGCCTCGAGGAGGAAGCTATGAAAGGCATTGGGCTGATTATTGAGAACAAGTTGTCAATTGACATTACTCTTTTTTAAAAATGCAGAAATATAAAATATTTTACCCATTTCTTTGAGAAAAAAATTTCAACATTTCTTCTTTTTAACTAAAGTGGTGATAGTAGTCAGCAGTCTGAAAATCCTACCTTTTCTGCAGTTTACATTTCTCTTAATACTCTGCACATGTTACCATGACCTTTTTCTTGAATTCCTGCCTGGCTGCCATTTTCTGACCAAAGGGGTCTTGTCCCACTGGGGTAGTCCCCTGTTCCTCATCTACTTTTATCCTCTGGACAGATTACTTTGTATCTTGCCACCCCGCAAGCAGCTCTCTCAGCATCATGCCTCTCATTTCATTTCAGTGCCTTGTGGAGGTGGGAGGTGACAGAGAGTTGAGAAGGGCCATACCTGTGACAGCCACAGTTCTGCCCTATTGCCACACACAGTCAACCCAGTTAACTCAAGAAAAACATTTCTTTCCAAAATAGGGTTGATTCCATTTTTTTCTTCTTTTAATCCCTTTCAGAGAGTGCTCAGCCTCAGTGAGTAATGAAACCCTATGCTCCGTGGCCCCTTTCCAGCTGGGTGCAGTTCCAAAACGCACTCAAAGCCAACACTAATTATGTTCAAGGTTTCTTTTTGATAACACAGAGCAAATACATATGTGAGCGAATATTGAATATTAATTTTCTCTAACAAGAGTGCTGTTTTATTAGCTATCTTACTATGGGTGTGAACTTGTCTTGGTATCTATAAATGGAGCCACTGGCATAGAGCCTCACATGTCAGGAAGGGATGATGGTGCCCTCTGGCAGGAAACTTCTAATTTCCTGGGACAGCTTTTCCCACATTCTTGCTTAAAAGCTGGTATCCAACTGAAAGGCTTGGCAATAGAGCAAAACCTCATGAATTTGAACCATACTCATAGAGAATCCATGATTGTTCTATGGCACCATAATAGGTTTATTTTTACATTTTCTGTGTGTAGTTTTTCTTAGATGAGTCAATGTTTAAACTCATTTTAATCTAGTTTAAAACCACTTAAGAGAATGCTGGGCATTAAAATATATCAGTTCCATGCATACAAATGATCTATGCATTCCTTAGCATAGTCACCTGGCACATAATAACTGGCTCTTAAAAGTTTAATTAGTGAATTATTACAAATAATTAAAGAGTGCCTCTAAATTTCTTTGGTAGGTAACATTTTAAAAACAGATTTGTTATTGCTTTTACTTGAAAATAATAAAATCACTTCTGTAGAAATATTTTCTTATAAATTTCATATCAATCATATCAATTTATAAATTTGGGGAGATTTATTATATTATATTAGATCAATGATTCTGGAATTATATTTACATTAGAATCACCTAGGGAGCCCAACCCAAGCCCATTTAAATCAGAATCTTGGGGTGAGCTCTGGGCATCTGGGTCTAATTTTTTAATAGGTTTATTGAGGCATAATTAACATGCAATCAACTGCATATATTTAAAATGGGCAATTTGATAAGTTTTAACATATGTATACACTTTTGAAACCACCACCACAGTCAAGGTAGTAAACATATCTGTGGTTTTTAAAGCTCCTTAGGTAGTTCCTAAATGCCACAAAGGTTGACATCTAGTGCAGTAGAGCCTCAAAATCATAAGCTGATTAAGGCATATAACTTGTAGCTGTTCTTCCCATCTAATCTTTAATAGTAATAAAATAAAATATCAATGAAAGCAGTATTTATAACTTCACAATCTATCCCATTGTCACTTTCAGGACCATAATATGACCATGTAACACAAGAGGGGGAAATGTCATTTCTTATATTTGGCTATTATATTTTACTAAACTACCTTTTACTGTCCTAGAAGTATTGTCTGCACCGATGGTTCTAGGGTTGAGGACTAATTTGCCCATCTTTCCTGCTCTGATATGTTGTTTGGAAAGTTCAAACCCTTAACAATAGAGTAGGCTGAAAGTCAACCAGTCCCTCTGATCACATATAACCAGGCTGACCACTTTTTGCTAAATTACAGATGTTAGCAAATGGTGGCAGTAGGGCCCTGTGGGGAATAGGTGGGCTCAAAGTGGGAATGTGTGTTGGTGCTCCTCTGAGCAGACACCCTGGAATCTTCTCAGTTCAATTGATAAAAAATCCAGTTAGGGAAAATGTAACTTTTTCATTGACTAATGCTTAAGGTAGCAACTGCCTAAGAATTTTACTGGCTGTTTTACAGCCTATATAATGGCACTAGTAAAATAGTGCATTTTAGAAAAATGATATAAAGTCACCCAATTGGGATAACATTAATGGCCAGTATTAGGTAAGTGGTTAAATAAATATGTTTTTTTATGTCATGAAATATGCAACTAGCTGACTTTGGGAAATATTCATTGTGTATTATTAAATGAGAATAGCAGGTTATTAGTACATGCAATATACAATTTATATTTTGGAAAAGGTATATACAGACAAACAGACAGGAAAAATAAAGGACTTGGAAGACATGCACTAAAAATAATAATTGTTATTTCTCGTGCTGGAATAAAACATTTTATTTTAATTTCTTTTTATTTTTTCATACTTCATATTTTTATAAAATGAACATACTCTTAATCAGAAAAAAAAAATGCCATTAAAAATCAGCTGCAAAAAGACCCCCAAATAAAATAAAACCCTGCCCCAAACAGTCAAAATAAGGGAAGAATTTAAAAATCACTAAAATTCTGGGTTCTAACAGTGTGCATTACCCAGTAGGATCACACTAAATATTTGTTGAGAGATTTGAATAAATGGCTGGAGCTAGGCAAAATAAACAATGCCCGGCTCAAGTTGGAACAAATCCATTTCTTTTCAGAGTCATCAAAGTAAATTTGTTTTGTTTATTCTATTAGACTCCAGTTTGAGGTAGCAATGCATTTGTATTACTGTTGAAATATGTTGGCATTTCATTTCATTTTGACTGTTTCCAAATGTTTTTAAGTAAAGAGGACTGGACAATATGCAAATAAGCAGGTTTTTGCAAAAGGGCTGTTGCATTAATTCTTGCCCATTTCAGAAAAGCTTCAATCATAGGGCTGTTATCTCAGGCATGGGAAAAAGCAAGAAATGAGTCCCTGTATCATGGTGTGGTAGCTTAAATTTGTATGATGTGCACAATTTGTAGCTAAATAAACTCCCTAAATCCCTGCATGTGTTTCCAATTCCCACCCTAGCTCATGGACCTCAGATCTGTTCCCTACTTTGGCCAACTTGCAGCTTCATTCTTTCTCTGTCTCTCTAGGCTAAAACCACTTCTCATCTCTGCTGCTCCCTAGAGTCACCTTTCTATTTCTCTTCTTTCTCTCACTGCCAGTGTCAGTGAGGTTGTCAGTATTTGCTGCCTGACCCTAGCTGGAAGTAACTTCTCCCTCCTCCGTGATTAACAGTATGTGTGTCAGACACACACTTCCCCATTGCTAGGCCAGACATATTCCTGTCCTTGACACATTTCTGTCTTGACCTCTGAATTCCTTGGAACACACCAGTTCCCATGGGGACTCATTTCTGAGACTTTAGGGCATCTCTTATTTCAAGAATATGGAAGCGTGTGTAGAGACTCTGGCTTTTACACGGAACACATTTCCACTAAGTTCCCCATCTATCTAGCTATCTGTCTATCTGTCTTTATGCCTATCTATCTATCTATCTATCTATCTATCTATCTATCTATCTATCTATCTATCTATCTATCTAACGTGTGTATACCTCACATCTAAAGTTAACTGCCTGGCACCCTCTTTTAATACCTGAAAGCAGGTTCAGAAGAAGAAAGCTGCCCTGAGGTGTGAGTGCTGAGCAGCCAACGAGTTTGTGGAATTCAAACTGGTGTCCCAGTCAACTGCTGAAGCACTACACTTCATGAGTCTCTTCAGGCATTCACTGTATAAAGCCATAAATATAAAGCCATGTGTGCTAAGGGTCTACTCCCTCTTCTTTACTCAACCAGTGAAATTTGTGCAAAGAATTTGAAATAACAGAAAATATACATAGAAAGTATTAAAACAGCAGATGGCATCTTAGGCTGGAAGCTCTTTGAGCTGTCAAGTCACTTACACATCCATAGCCATAGTGGAGGGGAAGGGGAAACACATTTCCTTCTTTTCTTGGAATTGCCGTCTTTTTCTCATCTCTGATGCCCAGTGTCTTCTCACAGATTCACAAGAGAAGAAAAGTCTCACTGTTCTGGAAATGTCAGAAAACGTTCCAAAACTAGCTTAGTGTTCCTCCTAGCAACAAATCCAATGACTTCCTCTACATTTCTTCTTGGTGGCACTGTTCTCATGGTTTTTTTTTTATCATTTTCTGCCACTTACTAGTCATATAGTCTTGGGCTATTATGTCCCTTCCTGTGCCTCAGTTTTCTCTTCTGATAAATGGGGAAAATAAACACCTCATAAAGTTGTTATGAGGATTAAATATGTGTCAACCAATTAGAATAGTACCTGACACCAAGTAAGCACTTAATATATGTTGGCTACATAGTTATTTTATCTTCATAAATAATGGATGAACCTATGGGTTGGTGGAAGTACTGTTGACTAATTTGGGCTGGAGTCCTGGCTTTGCGACTTATTAGCTATGATGAATCATTGAGATGTCATCTACCCTGACAGACATCCAGTTTTTTCTTAATCTGTAAAATGGCTAGAAAAACGCTTGTTTTTCAACATTAAATGAGATTACCTCTGTGAAAGTCAATTGCAAAAGGCCATGCAAGATGGCGTTACTATTTCTCAACCTGCCTTTGTGTAGAAGCTGTCGATTATTAGTCGTCTTTGCGTTTCTCATGTCTCCACCACAGCACCTTGCCCCTTGTGGGTCTACAACAGTAATTGTTGCATGAACAGTTTAAACAGCTGAGAAAAAAGAAGTAAACCAAGAAGGCCTCTGCATGGCTGTAAACAGAGGTGGCGTGAAATCCATGCATTACCTCATATACTTTCTTTATAAGCTGCCCATCAAGCCCTCCCTCAGAAACTCTTCATTCTTACCTTACACAGCGTCAGCTCTGGGCAGACCAGAAGCATCCACCTAGAGAAATGAGGGTGGGTGGTGTTGCTCCAGGCAGGCTTACTGACCACTGTGAGAAGTGACAGCTTGACAGCCTGGCAGTAATGGTGGAGGCAGAAAAACTAAGAAAAGCAGAATAAGAACTTAAAAAGCCCTTCAGAATGGGGCTTATTACTGTAAGGAGAGATCCCGCGAGGCTTAATGAAAGCTGAGTTAGACAAAGCAGTTGATATCTTCTTTGGAGAACAATTTCACTTTGGCAGGGGTTGAACAGATGATCTAAAATGGCAGATTCTGCTAATTTCCATGATTGCCTGAGGGAAGGATGTAGCTAACTTGGCTCCATTTTTGCAATATGTTTCTCAAACATAACTTCTTGGTCTGCTGCACAGGTAATTAGTCTCACTATAAAGTTCATGTTGCCAATTATGTCAACTATGGCCTAATTCCCTCTAAAGATGTCAAAACCTAATTTTTCTGGATTTTATAATCTCTTCTCAGTAAATGTTAAAACCTTTATCCAGCAAATGAATTGCTTGCTCACATTAACGTATATTGCTATTTATCACTTTGAGATGATTTGTAATCAATTTGCAGAATTGCTAATTATTAATTAGTAATGATCTAGGCACTAAAATAAATTCATTTTTATTTATTAACAGTTTTTCACTTTGTCTTTACACCATTGTTAACTCTGGAAATAGTCTTGGTCAGTGTTTTTATCAGTAGTTTGTCAATGAAGATGACATGCTTGCCTACTTTGTGGATGACATGAAATTGGAAGGGATAAAAATGCTTTGGAGGATCAGAATCGGGAAGACAAAAGTTTTTGGCAAGTTGGAATATGGGCCCCAATCTAAGAAAGTGAAATATTAATGGGGTAAAAATAAAACCTTCATTTAGTTCTAAAAAAGAGACTTACAAAAAGATGAGGGGAATAATGTCAGTCTGATATGTAACATTAGGAACACGTTTATAAAAGAAATGATGTTATTTAGAATACTTGTGTAGAGCATTTGGGCCTATAGGGAACAGAAACCCACTCAGGGTACCCTATAAAAGAGGGATTTACCACACAGCTCCCCTGTCTCTATCTGGAAAGTAGGAGCTGTTGGGGTCTAAGGCAACTCTTCAGGAATTTACTCCTTTCTCTCAGTCTCTCTCCTGGCCTTTCTGCTTACCTCTGCATATTCACTAGGTTCATCTCTAACTCTTGACTATCCAACCCAAACCCCAGAGAGAGCTGGTTTGATTGATTTACCTCATTACCATCTCTCTAGGGTAGAGACCTTTGCACAAAGCCACATCATAGGTCATCCACCAGACTGTGTGGGCTGCCCTCCAATCACCTCTGGTCCAATCAGTGACCACTTCTGCTAAAACAATGGCTTAGCCCTTTTTTTTTTTTTTCCTAAACAGAGAGCTGTGGTTGGGAAAGTTTACACTAGAATGGGAATCTGGACTTGGCTCCAAGGGCCATAATAGGAACCAATGAGTGAAAGCTACAGGAAGAAAGATTTAGCTCCATATAGAGGTCTTAAAAATGGAATGGGCTGTAGGCAGATAGTGGGTCAGATCTGATGACCTTCCAGGTCCTTTCCAACTCTCCAAACTGTGTTTTTATTATTATCATTCTTTTATTTCTTCTCAGAAGAATCTTTTCCCATTGTTATTAAAATGAGCCCAAAGATAATTTTGTCACAGTATAATTAGGACATGCCTAAGATGTCAGAAACAGTAATGCTATTTTGCATTAGCCTCTTAAATAAAATATTTCTATGTGAAATATTTGTAAATTTGCTTTTATTATAGTAAGTAACAATGCTATTTGAAGAAAGAAAATAATTTGCAGAAGGTAAGTGTAATGGAACAGCACACCGCAACAAGGATATGTCTCTAAGACGATTGGAGAGGAGTATAAGAATGTTTACTAAATTTTACTGAAATGAATTGTAAGTGATGTTCCGGAGATTTCAGCTCAGCTTTTAAACACAGATGTCAAGAAGGATTGAATCCTGTAGGGTAGATTTCAGAGATGACTCTTCTGATAGGTGCCTGAGCTGAAGTCTCAAAATAGTATAATTAAATCTCTCCATTGAAACTCTACTAATTTGGAACTGTGTATGCATGCGTGTGTATGTGTGTTGTGAGGGGAGAATAAAAACCATTCCATAAAACGTTTAATGCTCCCCCCAAACAATAGAAATTAGTTATTTATTCTGAGGACATTCTGAAAGCACCCGAGGGACTCCAAGATGCTTCTGTTTTCACTTTCCAATGTGAGAATGCGTTGTGACAGAAAGGTCTTAGCAGTGTGGCCAGTAGCTTCGCCTCCAGCCACCCTGGTAGCTGCACATCCTCGGGGCAATAGATGGTTAAGAGAGAGACTAGCTTTGTTAAAATTCTAGTTACAACCATTTTTTGGGGCAAGAATAATCTCTCTTAGTCTCCATCTCCTTATTTATAAATTGGTGATAATAGTACCTAGGCCAGAGAGTTGTGAGGTTTAAAGTACTTCTTAGCACATTGTCTAGCTCATACAAAAGGCTCAGTAATTTAGCTATGAGGATTATTATTATCTTTATTATTCCTTAAGGGGTGGGAACCCTAAGGTTAGTTCTCCTTGGCTCAGAGAGCCAAGTCAATGTTTGGCTCCATGTCTTCCAACCATACTCAGCCCAGACTGAACTAGAGTTGCTCTTGGTCCTATCTCATGATGTGGCCTTATCCTACTCCCCCATCCCACCCCCCTCCCAAACACACACCAGGAAACTTGGCTCTATTACCTTCACCCCAGAAATTCAGGAACTATTTATTCTTATAGGGTTTTTAATTTTTAGATACTATTAACTTAAATTGTAATTGTTTTAAAACAAACGAGTTATCGGCGGCAAAAAATGTAGAGAAAGAATGTTAAGAGCTAGAGGAGTCTGTGAAGAACATCTTCCTTGACTTTCTTTCCTTTGAAAAAATACTGATGTTTGGGATCCATCCTCCCTGAGACGCTAAAGTAATTTGTCAGGGATTTATTTGGCCTGGGGTAGGACCCACCCATCGATATTTTGTCAAAGCTCACACAGAGGTTCTACTATACAGGCAGGATTGAGAAGCCTTTAGCAGGTGTAGGGGGTAGTGGTGGAGGCAGGTATAGAACTCTCAGTTTCTGCCGTTCTCACTGCAGAAAACAGAACTTGGCCCTAAGTTCTGGTTTAGAGGAGGTTTTCTAAACAATCTTTTTGGTGATTTTACCCTTTCTCATACAAGTGCAGTATTAAATAAACACGCTATTCAAGCACTTCTGTTAGTTTGCTTCCGTTTAATTAAGGTTTTACTCTGTTTAGCCCTACCTTAATCTAATGCTTTTTCTTCCAGTGGTGTGTTCAGCAGTCCCTTTATTTCCAAATGCCTCCTTTTCTCACCACCTTCAAAGCCACCTCTAAAATGTAATTTCATTGCTGAGTTCCTCTCTGACATCGTCAGCCTTGATCAAATACTTAGTTCTTCATTGTTTGTCCTCTTCAATCTGTATTAAATTCTTCCCAGCTGTGCCTGTGTATTGATGTGATTGTAAAGCACAGTGTATTCCCATGAAATATTAGAATAGAATAAGATCAAGTGCCTTTTTTCCTTTTTGATTTGTGTGCACAGTTTGTTTCCTGCTATTTAGGGGTCATTCAGACTTCTTTCCTAAACTGAAATGTAATTGGAATTATGTTACCTTTTTTCATTACCTGTTTCCATTAAGTTGTTTAATGTTTCTTAGACATTGATGTCCTTAATGTTTACAATTAATCATGGAATTTGATACGTATTAAATTCCCCTTGACAATTTTTGTAGGATAGTAGAAACAAATCTCAGTTGAATAGAATTAACCAACCTAAAACAATTTACATTGTGTTTTTTTCCCTTTCAGGAATTTTTGTGAGATTCTTCCTAAGCAACCCCTGCCTCTGTTTGCTGAAGACTTTGACCAAAGCTGCTCTCAACTGTTGGCATCATCCTGAGAAAAGAGTGGCTTAGGAAATCAGGGAGACATTCAGGAAGCTCCAATCTACTAGACCTTCTGAAGGTGAGTAGGATCCAGTCTCCTTTGTCTTAAGAAGTTGAAAACAGCTGGTTCAGTCTTCCAAAATCTGCATCTTGGAAAAGTGAATAGGGAAATAGGTTACTGAAAATTCTCTACAAACAATTTCAAGCTTTTCTTTTACAGGAAACTTTTTTAGTAGTTACAGAGGAAATCAACTGGCAATCTTGACCTAACAAATTTATTTGAAGTGGAGCTTTGATCTGTGAAGACATATTTGACCACAAACACACACATATACACACCCACCCCAAAAAA
>JAQZBX010037554.1:0-23753 GCA_029593785.1 Cabassous unicinctus | reverse complement strand
AAAGGCAAAAAAAGACAACAAAAGAAAATTACAGACCAATGTCTCTAATGAACCTAGATGCTAAAATCCTCAACATTACCATTTAAAATAGTAACTAAAATAATAAAATATACAGGAGCAAATTTAACTAAAGATACAAATGACTTATACAGAGAAAACTACACAACTCTATTAAAGGAAATCAAAGAAGACTTAAATAAATGGAAGAATATTCCCTGTTCATGGATAGGAAGACTGAAAATCATTAGGATGCCTATCCTACCCAAACTAATCTACAGATAAAATGTAATCTCAATAAAAATCAACACACCATTTTTCACTGATGTGCAAAAACTTACATGAAATTTATTTGGAATGTCAAGAGGCCCTGAATAGCCAAAGACATATTGAAAAATAAAAATGAAATTGGAGGAATCACACTGCCTGACTTTAAAACATATTAGAAAGCTACAGTGGTCAAAACTGCATGATAATAACAGAAGAATAGACATGCCGACCAATGGAACTGAACTGAGAGTTCTGATATAGATCCTCAATATAGAGACATCAGTTATTTGACATGGCCAGCAAGCCCTCTCAACTGGAAGAGAATGGCCTTTGCAACAAATGGTGCTTGGAGAACTGGATATCCATATCCAAAAGAATGAGAGAGGAACACCGTCTCAAACCTTAGACAAAAATGAACTCAAAATGGATCAAAAATCTAAATATAAGAGCCAAGACCATTAAGATCTTGGACGATAATGTAGGGAAGCATCTACAGGACCATGTAATAGGAAATGGCATCATGAACTTCACACCCAAAGCACAAGCAGCAAAAGAAAAAATAAATGGGATCTCCCCAACATTAAAAACTTTTTCACCTCAAAGGTTGTTATCAAGAAAATGAAAGGGTGGCCTACCCAATGGAGAAAATATTTGGTAACCATATATCTGATAGGAGCCTAATATCCAACATATATAAAGAAATCCTACACCTCGTAAATAAAAAGACAAAGAACTCATGTAAAAAATGAGCAAGTGACTTGAAACACACTTTTCCAAGGATGAAATACAAATGGCTAAAGAGCACATGAAAAGATCCCTAGATATTAGGGAAGTGCAGATCAAAACTACAATGAGATACCATCTTACACCCATTAGACTGGCAGCTATTAATAAAACAGGACCATAAGTGTTGGAGGGCATGTGCTGGAATGGGAACCCTCATCCACGATGGTAGGAATGTTGAATGGTCCAACCATTGTGGAAGACAGTTTAGCAGTGCCTCAAAAAACTAATTGTGGAACTTCCATATGACCCAGCAATTCCACTGTTGCATATATACCCAGAAGAATTGAAAGCAAGGGCATGAACAGATATGTGCACACCAATGTTCAAAGCAGCATTATTCACTATTGCCAAAAGTTGGAATCAACTGAAATGCCCATCAACAGATGAATGGATAAACAAAATGTGGTACATACATACAATGGAATATTACTCAGGTGTAAGAAGGAATAAAGTGCTAACACATGGTTAACATGGATGAATCTTGAGGACCTTATGTTGAGTGAAGTATGCCAGGCATTGAAGTACAAATATTATTTGACCTCACTGATATGAATTAAGTAAATTGAGCAGATTCAGAGAGCTATTGTCTGGAAGACAGATTAACAAGAAACAGAAATGGAGAAGGTTGTTAGCTAATGCCTATATGGATGTAATCTTTGATAAGGTGAAAGTATGTAGTAGTCACTGAAGGGATATGACAGGTGGGTAGTGATACTATTGGGTTGGGCAGTGCAGGTTTGACAGGTGGGTAGATTAGGAAGGGTGGGTTGGAAGGTCCATGTAACTGGGGGGAGGGTTGAGGGAGTGACCAGGTGAAAACTGGAGATTTGTGGGTATGTGGTTGCAAGTATGAAGTTGGGAACACTCTTATGACAATATGACAAGGAAGGATTACTGTTTTAGTGTGTTGGATGGGGGAGTCTTTCAGGATAGGCACACCTGGAGCAGACTTCTAGGGAATATGTGAGTGATCATTTTGTCATAATATTTTGTATCAGTGGGTGGAGACCCACATAATGAGTAGGAAAGCCTCGGGCTCCCATCCTGGGGAGGATTGATATGTTCACAAACAGAGGAGCAGTAGTCTCTCAAGAGCATGGGCAGTTCCTAATAGGGGAGGACAAACAAGTGTGTCAAGTCCTCAGTGTTGTTGTAAGTAACTATGAATCTTGTCATCCAAGGAGTGAAGCCAGGGGGTCACCAGGGGCCCCAAAGGGAGGGGGAAGGAAGAATAGAATAGAAGAACAGGTGGTATTTAGTGGACAGTGGAAGTGTTCTACATGATCTTGCAATGATGGACACAGGTCATGTTAAATATCATCAAAATTTATAAAAGTGTACAATCTAAAATGCAAACCATAATGTAAACCATTAACAATGGTTAGTACCTGTGCTTCACTATTTGTGTATCAGTTGTAACAAAGTTACCATTCACATATATAAAGATTTTAATACAGGAAGGGGGAAAAGGGAGAGAATATTGCATATATGAGAGTCCCCTGCATTCTGTGTGTGATTTACTGTGACCTAAAATTTCTTTGAAAACAAAATGGAAAAAAGTAAGACATTGGGGAATAGATGGAATCAAATATCACTCTACACACAGGACAATGGATATTACAGTGATAAAAAGCAAAATGTCAAAAAAAATTTAATATATTTCATTATTCTTCAATATCCCAATCTTTTAATTTAATTTAATTTTTAGTTTTTTTAAATTTTTAAGTACTTTATTTCTTATATTTAAACCTATCATTATTTCATTTTCTTATTAATTGTATTTGGCTCTTTTATTGGCTTCATTTTTGAAGAAACTTGGATCACAGTAGGGTTACAACTGGGACAGGGGAGGATCATTGTGTGGGGTGTCAGTGGTAGGGTATACATGGGGAGAAGTTCAACTGGACATACATATAAGGTATGTAAATATGATCCAGTGTTCATAGGGCATTGTCAAAGTGGGTGGAGATTCACACAATAACTGAGAGAATATTGAATTCCTATCCTGGAGAGCTCTGCCACATCTCTAATGGAGCAGCAACAGTGCAGAGGCAATGACTGGCAAAGGAGGATTGTCCACTGATGGGCCTTTGATATTGATGACTATGCTTGTGAGCCTTTGTTCTTGAAATTGAAACATAGCCTGCAGTTGTGGGGTGCCTCAGAGTTGCCTCCTGAGAGCCTCCTTGATGCTCAAATGTGGCCTCTTTCTAAGCCATACTCAGTATATAAATGCATTACCTTACCTCCAGTATGGGACATGACTCCCAGGGATGAGCCTCCCTGGCACTCAGGGACTACTACCAAGGACCAACTAGCAATTCAACAGGAAAAACACCTCAAATAAATGGGGGGAAAGGTACAGACAAATGAGTTTATATGGCTAAGAGACTTCAAAGTAAGTTTGGAGTTCATCCCAGAGGTAATGCTTATGCAAGTCTCAGCAGGATCTCAGACTGCCAAAGTGGATACCACCCCAAAGAGTGGGGCTCCTGAAGGCTCTGGAGAAACTGAGGGCCTATGATCAGGGAAGACAACTACTGAGTATGGTGCCTTGCCAGTGGACCCTACTTTGTAGTTTGTCCTCCTGAGAGTGATAGTGTTGGATTCAGTTATGTCTTCCCTACACATGGCTCATCTGTCCTTTCTTTTTAAACCTATAATTGGTTCTGGAGTTTTTTAGTGCACATCCAAGAGAATGTAATCTTTGGGCTATCCATGTGTTAGCTGGGCTCTGAGCCTCAGTGAAGTTGTAACACCTACTCTCCAATTCATTGGACTCACCCAGGACAACAAACAAGGAGGTGAGAATTGACAACCACCATGCCAAGGAAAGGAGGGTGCCTACAACTGCAATCAAGAGAGTCTAGTCCATTGGCTGTATGCAATCAAAGCCCCCTTTCAATTGGAGGTGGAGTGGACACCACCATCCCAGAATCCTCAGGATTGGGGAATGAACTATGGACTAGCATGCACTTACTGGTATTCTACTACAAACTTTTTATGATTTTAGCAATGGAAGAAATTATAACATCGATGTGGAGGCAGTGGCCACTGGAGGCTCTGCAAGCAGGAAGATGGAAACACAAGTGTAATATGGGGGCCTTTTTGGAACTAGGGGATCATCCTGAATGACACTGCAGTGACAGATTTAGGCCATTTTATATCTTCCTATAGCCAGCAGAATTGTGTGGGAAAGAGTGCAAACTACAATGTGAACTATGGTTCATGCTCAGTGGCAATGCCCCAGGGTGTGTTTATCAATTGCAATGAATGTACCACACTAATGAAGGGTACTGTTTATGTGCAAGTGTGTGGGAGATGTGGGAAGTGGGGCATATGGGAATCCTTATATTTTTTTGTGTAACATTTATGTAATCTAATATCTTTAAAAAATAAAAATATATATTTAAAAAATTTATTGTCCTTGGGGAAGTCCTATTTGTAGATTCCATCATGCATTACCTTTGCCTCACATGTTGCCCTTGGAAGAACTGAGACAGTGAGTGGCTAGGGGTTCACCAGCACCTGAAAACATGTCATATTCCCCTTGAAAGTCCCAATTCCCAACATGAGCTACCTCAATTGTTCATCTAATAGTCAGGGTCCTGAGGTATTCACTTAATCTCTTTTCAGTGTAGGTTTATACCAAATGCTCTGCTGTTTCCAGGGCCTTGTTTTTATGCTAACACAACCCAGATGTGTAAATATAGGACTTGCAAATCCACAGACTCCAAGATAAGATTTTTTAAAAGTTTCTTAAAGAACACAAAAGCTGAGACTGGCTTCTTTGTTCAGATTATGATTTAGTATCTTCCCATAAATTAATACCACCCACTAACAAGAAGCTAAGACCACTGGATCAATGGAATGGAAGATCACAAGGAAGTTTGGGGTACAGTGGCAGTAAGGAATCTTATTTTATATTCATAATTTTATCCTGCTCCAGTCGTAACTAAAACAAACAAAACTACTACAGAAATTAGACAAGGGAACAGACTTTCAGAAAAAATATGTGGTTGATTTAGGTAGGAGTGAAGACAATAGACTCACCTCAACATCCCAGAAGGGGTCACAAACTGATTAAGCAAATGTTCTGGAACCATGTGCCTTTGGTTTGAACCTGTGGTGAACAGAGTACCAACAGTCAGAGAAAAGAGATGGACGAAAAAGGTAGTAAATTTGGGCATTTGCTTCTATGATATTGCAGGTAATGATAATTGTAAACTGTGCTTTATTAAACATTTTTAAGCGCTTACCCAATTTTGAGAACCATCTGTTTCTTACCCAGCCCTGGACTCCTGGACCTTTGGCTTCAGACTGAAGTCAGTCTTTGCACCCTGGGTCCCTAGGAATAAGCAGTCTCTGGAAGGTTGAGCAGCCTTGTCTTGAGTATGGTCCTCTCTTCTAGCTAGTGTTATGATCATGGCAAGTCATTTCCTCTGAGTTCCAAGCATTGCTTTGTGAATGTGGGACATTTCCTGAATCTTCAGAAGTTCTAGAACTGATGGATGGATGGAGATGGATTTGGTAGCTGACAGAGGGTAATAGTGTTATGGAAAACATATCTCTGGGTTAGGCAGCAGGATGAGACAGTTCTATGGCATCTCCAAAGAAAATGAGGGATGAGGATGATGTCACAGATGTCCCATTGTGTGGCTTCCAGAACCTCAACTGGGGATTGGTTAGGCAGGTGATAGTTTGGGGTAAAATTCTGGGGCCCAGTGCCAGATACTGGACCAGGCCTAATACTGGGCAGAGGAGCCTAGAAATGGAGATGAAGCCCATGGTATCCTGATTCTTCCATTGTTCACTATTTTATTCAAAGTTGAGTCTGCTGAGAACTCTTATCCTATGTTCAGCTTCCAGTGTCTCAGGCATAAATTCTTGTCTCAGGCTTCTTGCACACACTGGCCTTCTTCATCCATCTCAGCCCTCCTCCAACTCATTTTATGTTCCTACCTTTATGTCCAGGTCCACCTGTGGATGCTTATACAATTGTGATGTTCTGGTAACCTGAGTGGAATTGGCTGCCTTGAGGAGCTGAACCTCTATGGAGATCAAGGATGTATCATGACAATATCTCACTGCAGTATCCTATGTCAGGGATAAACACCCTTGAGGGAAAGAAAGTTCTCAGTGGCCACTCCTACTTCTGAAAGAAATTTTCTACTTCTCACAGACTAGTGAGAAAAAAAGACCAAATGAATTGAAATAAAAAGGTTGAATGAAATGATCAAGGGTCATTGCCCTGCACAGGAAAAACTGAACAAAACAGAATGAAATTATTCTAAGATGTACATGGAATAATCCAAGATATTGAATAAAATATCCTCTTCAGACTGGCCCTGGTATAATTATACCTGTGAAGGAAGAAGCCCATTTTCTCCTACAAGGAGAAGTATCCTTCTTCTTCATCTGGTTACTTCATTCACAGTCCTTTACCACGGGCACCAAACATGGGCTCCACAACAGATGACATTCACTCCCACTAGGACTTTCATAATTAGAGAAGATAATTCAATGCCTGGCTTAAAGCTTCAAAGTACAGATTGACTTTCTTATTCAGGGTTAGTGCAGTTGGTGATTTTAATTTGAAACTACTGCTCATTTGCAATTCTGAAAATCTTAGGGCCTTTAAGAATCTACTCTACTTGTGCTTTATAAAAGGAACATAAAAGCGTAGATAAGAGAGCATGTGCTTACAACACAGTTTACTGAATATTTTAAGCCCTCTGTTGAGAACTAATGCTCAGAAAAGATTCCTTTAACAATATTATTGCTCATTGACCACTATGAAAGTCATAGACAGCATATTCTTCCAAATATAAGGCTGCTTTGTATATATTGTTGTTTAGTGTACCCACCTTCATCAATTACATATGTTCGATCTTCCGGATAATTTGGTGCAGCTTCTACATCAGCGCTTTTTGCTTCTCCTTACTTTTGTGTTATGGAAACAGCTTCTTTCCTTAAGCCTCATGAACCAACCTCTGCTAGTTTCAAATTCTTCTGCTGCTGCTTCCTCACCTCTCTCAGCCTTCACTGAATTAAAGAGAGTTAGGGCCTTGCTCTGGACTAGGCTTTGGCTTAAGAGAATGTTGTGGCTAGTTTGATCTTCTACCTAAACCACTAAAACTTTCTCCATATCAGCAATAAAGCTGTTTTGCTTTCTTATCATTTGTGTGTTCACTGGAGCAGCACTTTTAATTTCTTTCAGGAATGTTTCCTTTGCATTCACAGCTTGGCTAACTGTTTGGCACAAGTGCCCTAGCTTTTGGCTTCTATCAGTTTCAACATGCCTTCCTCAATAAGCTTAAGCTTTCTAGCTTTTTTGAGATCCAATGAGAAGCTTTTTTAAATTTAAAAGATATTTAGATTTCATAAATGTTACATGAAAAATATAGGGGACCACCATACCAAGGAACTGAGAGAGCCTACAACTACCAGCAAGAAAGTCCCATCCATCAGCCATATGGGAATGAAGCCCTCTCTCAATTAGAGGTGGAGTGGGCATCACTATCCCAGATTCCTCAGGATTGGGGAATGAACTATGGACTAGAGTGGACTTACTTTTATTCTACTATAGACTTATTGTTCTTCTAGCAATGGAAGAAATTATATCATTGATGTGGTGGCAGTGGGCACTGGAGGTTTTTTTTAGGTACCAGGGCCAAGGAGCAAACTTCAGACTTTGTATGAGGGAAGTCGGTTTTCAACCAGTGAGTCACATTGGCTCTTCTGAATTGTTTTTTTCATGTGTTTGCTTGTTTCTTTTTTTTTAGGCAGCACTGGGGACCAAACCAAGGACTTCCCAGTGGGAGGCAGGCTCTCAACTGCTTGAGCCACATCTGTTCCCTATCATTCTAGCTTTTGATTTAAACTTAGCAGCCAAAGTAAGATTATTAATTGACCTAATTTCAATATTGTTGTGTTTCAGGGACTAGGCAGAGGGACAGAGATGGGAAAGGCCAGTTGGTGGAGTAGTCAGAACACAAGCAACATTTATCAATTAGGTTCAGTCTCTTATGTTGGCAGTTCATGGAGCCCCAAAATAATTACAACTGTGTTATCAAAGATAACAGGTCACCATAACAGATATAATAATAATGAAAAAGTTTTAAATATTGAAAGAATTACCAAAATGTGACACAGACAGGAAGCAAGCCTATGCTGTTGAAAAATGGCACCAATAGACGTGTTTGAAGCAGGGTTGCCACATAGCTTCACTTTTTAAAGAAACACAATGTGCAATAAAATGAAGTATGCCTTTATAGTCTGTATTAGTCAGCCAAAAGGGTGCTGAGGCAAAATACCAGAAATTGGTTGGTCTTCATAAAGGGTATTTATTTGGGGTAGAAGTTCACAGTTACCAGGCCATAAAGCATAAGTTTCTTCCCTCACCAAAGTCCATTGCCATGTGTTGGAGCAAGACAGCTGCCGCTGTTTGCTAGGGTTCAGGCTTCTTGGTTCTTCTTTTTCCAGGGCTGTGTTTTTCTCTGGGCTTAGCTCCTCTGTTTCCCCCACAAGGTCAGCTGTAGACTATGAGGCTCTCTAGGCTTTGCTTCTCTCCACAAGGCCAGCTGTGAACTCTCAGGTGAATGGCTCATCTCTATCCCAGAGCCTTCTCTCCTTCCTCATGACAATGCTCTGTTACTTCCTGGGGCTCCAGTTCAAGACTACAACATCAAAACTGCTCCCTCTGTCCTTTACCATGCCTTTTATATTTGATTCACCCACCCACCAAGGGATAGGGCTCAATGCCCTACTGATGTGGCCCAGTCAACACCCTAATCATAACTTAATCATGCCCAGATTAGCAGACCAGTTTACAAGCATAATCCAATATCTATTTTTGGAGTTCATAATTACATCAAACTGCCACACTGCAACATAGTCTGTAACATTTTCTTTTCCAGAATGTCATATTGTTGGAACCATTCAGTATTTAGCCTTTTCAGATTGACTTCTCTAACTTGACAATGTGCATTTATGATTCAGTCATACATTTGCATGACTTACTAGCTCATTCTTTTTCATCACTGAATAGTATCTCAATGCATTGATGTACCACAACTTGGTTATCCTTTTCCCTATTGAATGCCTTTTCTGACTAACTGGCCCCTTAGCTGCTGGATGAATTGCCTAGGCATTCACCTTCACTGAAGCTGGCTTTGAAGCCATGGTGAGTACAAGTGCTATCTTCCTCAAGCAACAACCCCAAAGGTTGCACTAGTGGCTTTTGGATAACTCAGAGGTAGTGAGGTGTCAATATTGAGTAAAAAGCTTCCTGTTTGTGAAACTGATACTGAAGGGGGAGTTTTGCCTCATTAGACATTTTTATTTTAAATAGCAAGCACTGAACAATGCATTTTCTGATATGAATGCATGCATTTTATTCTTCACTTTATCATACAATATTTTACAAAAGTATTCATTTATTGCAAGTTTAGTGGCTGGAAATCATAGCATGCTGTAGTATGTGTGGCATATTAGGGTTCCTTCTGGGAAAAATCCTGGTATAGATTCAGTGAGTAAGGAGACATGCATACAATTGTAAAATGTATGTATAAAATATCAGGACCTCCTTGGCACATGAATTGAGACATGATGAGTGTCTGAAACATTTTGCACCATGAGTGTAAAGGGAAAATGTGCCTCACTAGATACATACTTTTAATAATTTTTGAACAGTTTATTTTTCCTAATAACACTAAAGTAATAAAAAAATTGAAAACTATACATATTAAATCTCACAATAATTTAATTTTAAATAGATTTTTTAATATCCAAAATAAATTGCATTATAATTTTTACTTTCTTGGTTTAATATTAGTGAAATCATCAATGTTTTAAAATTTTACTAATTAAAATTGTTTTCATTTTACAGAATTGCTATAGTTGACAAATTATTAGTGACCATGTAACAAAACTTCAATATTTTTAAATTAACTACTGTTTACTGAAATGTCTTTTGCAGGACACAACTATTACTGGTGCTGTCTAAAGAAAAATCTACACCATTTACAAGTTTGGATAAGATTGTATTAAAATTTAATCAGTTTTACAATGATGATTTTTTTTTAAATCTAGTGATATTGTATCCATTTAAAATAATCTAATTTCAAATTTATTTGAGATGTAAATAATTGAAAAAGAAGCAAAATTATCTCAATTCATAGATGTCATGATCTTATATATTGATAATACCAGAGAATCTCCAAAAATCATCAGAGATAATAATTCATCAAAGTGCAGGATACAAGATCAATGAGCAAAGTTCAGTTTTATTTCTCTAAACTAGCACTGAACAATCTGAAAAAGAAATTTTGAAAATAATTCTATTTAAAAAAAACAGGAAAATAATTGTATACTTAGGAATAAATTTAGAAAAGGAGATGCAAGATGTGTATAGTGAAAGCTACAAAACATACCTGCAAGTAATTCAGGAACTCTTAAATAAATAGAAAAACATCCTGTACTCATGGGTTTAAAGACTTCATAATTTTAAGAAGTAAGTCTACAGAATTTAAATATTAGTGAATCCTCATCAAAAACCCCAATGGCCTTTTTTTTTAAATAGAAAAAAATGATCCTAAAATATATATGAAATTGTAAGGGGCACCAAATAGCCAATACAATCTTGAAACAGAAGAACAAAATTGGAGAACCCACATGTCACTATTTCAAAATCTTTTACAAAGCAACACTAATCAAAACAAGATGGTACTGGCAAAAGAATAGACATAGAATATGGAATTGAGAGTCCAGAACTAAACCCATGTACATATGTCCAATTGATTTTTGACAAAGTGTCAAGGCCATTTGATGGAGAAAGAATAAGCTCTTCAATAAATGGTGCTAGTACAAATGGATATTCTCAGGCAAAATAAACCAACTGGACCACTACCTCACACCATACAAAAAATTAACTCAAAATGGACCAAAAACCTTAATGTAAGAGCTAAAACTATAAAACTCTTAGGAAAAAAACATAGGGGTTAAATCTTTATGACTTTGGATTTGGAAATAAATTCTTAAATATGACACAAATTCAAATATTTTTTAATTAAATAAACTGGCTTCATTAAAATTAAACTTTTTATCAAAGAACACCATCAAGAAAATATAAAGTCAATATACAGAATAGGACAAAATATTTGCAAATCATGTACCTACTAAGGGTCTAATAGCCACAATGTATAAAGAATCCTTTCATCCCAACAGCAAAAAGATAAACATCCCCATTTAAAAATGGTCAAGGGACCAGCATAAACATTACCCCCAAAACAATGGAAAATGACCAACAGACACATGTGAAAGTGCCCAATTTCATTAGTTTTTAGAGAAATATAAATGAAAATCACAGTGAGGTATTTTTACCAAATAAAACTTTAAAATAAACATAGAATTATATGTCACAAAAGGTAAAACCTAATGTAATCTATGAACTATAGTTAATAGTGTAATTATATTAATATTTTTTCATGAGTTATAACAAAGGCAACACACCAATGCACAATATTAATAACAGGGAAATCTGTGTACTGGAGAGTTTTATGGGGACTCTGCACTTTCTGCATGATTTTTCCATAAACCTAAAAATTCTGTAATAAAAAGATGAGAAAAATTAGCAATAAAATATGGTTGTTTTTGTTGTTGTTTCTTTTAAATAACAATAAAAGGTCAAGACAGCACAATAAGGCAATAAAGAGAAATCTTTGTCATTATTCATAGATGATAGGACTGTCTCAATAAAAAATTAAAAAACCATAAAAAATATTGTGAGTGTAGTATGTAGATAAAATACAAAAATCAATTCCATTTCTATATATCACTTTTAAATAGGCCTTTTCACAGGAGTTAGGTGAAAGCAGAGGACAATGATAAGGAAAGTTTGGGATACTGGTGGGCTAGAAAAAGGAGGAAATAACATTATTAACTGGATGTAATATATCACAGTGGGTTCACTTAGCAGATATTTTGGTTTGAGTGTATTAGCAGGAGGAGCCTGAATGGTACTAACACTGTGCTAAATTAGTTATCTTAAACCTGACTCAATTATCACCAATAGAAATGAATTTTAGGTCTGTTAGATAGTACTCTGCTAACCTTTCCTAACAATATCCATTATGGAGAACAAGTCAACCCATCACTGAAACCAAGAGAAATTCTTTAATAGGGAAGAATGGAGGTTGGAACCAAGAATTAATGACCATGATAATGTCATATTACTATTAAATATACACATAGAGATATCAAGTAATAATGCTAAAAGTTAACATTCATTGAGTGCATACACTGGAGCCATGGTTGACTGCATGACAACTATATGAAGAATATATTATTATAATTCACATTTGACAAAGGAAGAAGCTGAGGCACAGAGAGTTAAGCAAACAATTGAACGTGTGAGTCTGAACCTCAGAGGATCTGGCATGTCTAGAGGTGTAAACTTGAATGTCATCAGCTAAAGACAGCTGTGCACTAAATGAGGCAACCTAGAGAGAGGTGTCAATAAAAGAGGACTAAGCACTGAGCCCTAGGGTACTCTGATACCTAGAAGCTTCTCAGAAAAACTGGAGCTATGCAGTGCCATGGCATGGGGTATAGGGATTTAGTCAGTGACAATAGAATGTAACAATTATGCCCTCTTGTTAACAATTTATACATCTGCTAATTTTTCATAATGCTAAATTGCCACACTGGCTCTCTTCTTTTCCAAAATTAGAACAAGAGAATGTACATATTATGCATCTTATAGATATTCAATTTTCACTCAAAAAAATTCTGTAATGTTTGAGAAATTTTTTTTTCTTGAAGTACTTCGTGTATTTAAACTCACAACCAGACCAAGGGCTCTCAGTATTTGCACATCCCACAATGTGAGTGGCAGAAACAGAATCACCTCTCTTCAAAGTAAAGATAAGGATAGAACAGTGCATTTGTGCAGTGTCAATCATAATTTTCTATCACTTCGTTATAAAAGTTCTTTTTTTTTTTAAGATTTATTTATTTATTTATTTATTTATCCCCCCTTGCTGCTTGTGTTTTTACTGTGTCCATTCGCTGTGTGTTTCTTCCGTGTCTGCTTATCTCCCCCTTGCTGTGAGGTCCTGCTGCATCAGCCCACCATGCTGCGTGGGCTGGCCTGCTCTCACAAGCAGGGCTTCCCGGGGCCTCCCGCATGGTAAATGGGGGCTCTATCGATTGAGCCACACCCGCTTCCTGCTGTGAGCTCTTGCTGCATCAGCCTACCATGCGGCGCGGGCCGGCCTGCCCTCACAAGGAAGTCCCGGGAAGGGAACCCAGGGCCTCCCATATGGTAAACGGGAGCTCTATCCATTGAGCCACACCCACTTCCCTAAAAGTTCTTTTCTCATTTTAATTAATTTTCTATTGTATTTGGCATAGTGTCAATTTATTTATTCTTGTTTTCACAGATAATTAAATAAATAAAGAAGCTGTGCAAAGTTAAGAACCCAAAAATATTCATTAACTCATTCATTCATTCAACAAATATTTTGGGGTACTCTCTAGGCGCCAGACATAGTGTACATACTAGACATACACCGACAAACAGGACAGGATTTTTTTCCAGAAATTAACTAAAATATGCTTTATTCACTGCTATGTATTGATATTGACTTACAATCAATTTATTTATTTTATTTTTTAAAAGTTATTTAGATTACATAAATGTTTCACAAAAAATATAGGGAATTCCCACATGCCCTGCTCCACACACCACCCACATATACCCACATCAACAACATCACTTATAAGTGTGGTACATTCATTGCAATTGAGTAACACATTTTGGAGCATTGCCACTAAGCATGGATTTTAGTTTACATTGTAGTTCACACTGTCTTCCACACAATTCTGTGATCATGGCAAGACATAATGGCCTGTATCTGTCTTTGCAATGACAGACAAGTTTTTGTCCTCACAGAAATTCAATTATGAGGAGGAGACAGGTGATAAGCAAAATATCAAATGTGCAATATAATATCTGGGAGTAATACGTGTTATTTTAGTGGCATCCCAAATTGTTTCCCTCATTAAAGAGACTTTCTTTACTATGACAACAGTGTAAGTCACTGTTTCATAGTTTTGCATTGTTGACATTTGCCATTTGATATTGGCATATAGTCTTAAATAACTGGTTATATTATACATCATTTTAAGGTGCATTTCACACTTTATGTTTTTTTGCTAATGACTTATTACTTGCTGTTTATTTTATATTTATTTTATTTCATTTTTATTTTCAACTATGGAAATTTTAGACAAAAATCAAATTTGAGCGATTTTTAAATTTGAGTTCAAAGTGGGTTGTAAAGCAGCAGAGACAACTCAAAACATCAGCAATGCATTTGGCCCAGGAACTGCTAATGAATGTGCAGTGCAGTTGTGGTTCAGGAAGTTTTGCAAAGGAGACAAGAGCCTTGAAGATGAAAAGCATAGTGACCAACCATCAGAAGTTGTCAACAACCAATTGAGAGCAATCATTGAAGCTGATCCTCTTAAGCTACATGAGACAATGCCAAAGAACTCAACATAGAACATTCTGCAGTTATTCAGCATTTGAAGCAAATTGGAAAGTTGAAAAAGCTCAATAAGTGGGTGCCTCGTGAGCTGACTGAAAATTTAAAAAATCATTGAAGTGTCATCTTTTATTCTATGCAACAAAAATTAACTATTTCTTAGTTGGATTGTAACATGTGATGAAAAGTGTATTTTTTATGACAACCAGTGATGACCAGCTCAGTGGTTGGACTGAGAAGATGCTCCAAAGCACTTCCCAAAGCCAAACTTGCACCAAAAATGACCATGGTCACTGTTTGGTGGCCTGCTGCTGGTCTGATCCACTACAGCTTTCTGAATCCCAGTGAAACCATTACATCTGAGAAGTATGCTCAGCAAATTGATGAGATACACCAAAACTGCAATGTCTGCAGCCAGCATTGGTCAACAGAAAGGGCTCAATACTTCTCCACAATAATGCCCAACTGCACATCACACAACCAACACTTCAAAAGTTGAACAAATTGGGTTATGAACTTTTGCCTCATCTGCCATATTCACCTGACCTCTGGGCAACTGACTACCACTTCTTCAAGCATCTCAGCAACTTTTTGCAGGGAAAATGCTTCCACAACAAGCAGGATGCAGAAAATGCTTTCCAAGAGTACATCAAATCCCAAAGCATGGATTTTTATGCTACAGGAATAAACAAACTTATTTCTCATTGGCACAATTGTGTTGATTGTAATGGTTCCTTTAAAAAAAAAATTTATTGAAGTATATCATTCATACATGAACATACATATACCATAAGGGTTCAGTAAACATTGTGAATTTACAAAACAAACATGCGTAACATCATACAAGGCTCCCACACATCAACCCCCCACAAACACCCTGCATTGTTGTGAAACTTTGTTAACAAATCATGAAAGAGCATCATCAAAGTATTACTACTAACTATAGTCTTTATCTTCCTCCCCTATACATGTTTTTCAAGGATTTATTTATTTATTTATTTATTTATTTATTTATTTACTTTTATCCATTTTTGTGCCCCCTATTTTTGCTGTTTCTGCATCCATTTGCTGGGTAACTCTATATGTTTCCTGCCCTCCTGTCTTCACTGGGATTCGATACTTGGAACCTCCAATGTGGAAGAGAGGCATCCTACTGCCTGTGCCACCTTAGTTCCTGGTTTTTTGGTGTGTCTCATCTTGGCTTTCCCTTGTGTCACTCTCCTGTTACATCATCATCTTGCTGTGTAGCTCATGGGGCCTGGTGGTGCATCTGTGTGTGGGGCCTATGGGGCTCACTTTCTCATGGGGCCTGGTGACACACCTATGCATGGGGCCTGGCAGCTCATCTACACATGGGGTCTGATGGCTCACCCACTTGTGGGGCCTGGTGGTGCACCCATGCATGGGCCCTGATGGTGCACCTGCTCATGGGAACTGATGGCACACCCATGAACAGGGCCTGAAGTCTCACCCACTCACAGGGCCTAGTGGCACACCCATGCATGGGGCCTGATGTCCCACATGCCTTCTATATTTTTCTTTTCTTATTTTTACCAGGATATCCCAGGGATTGAACCCAGGTCCCTCCATATGGGAAACAGATGCCCAACCACCCAAGCCACATCCATCCCCCTGCTATATCTCTTGAGGTTGACCAAAGATACCCAAAGTTGCAGTCTTTCCCATACAGGATGGTCATATAATAAATCAGGCTTAGTTTATGACCAGCATTCTGAAAACCAGACCTAGGGAGAAAAACTAGGTCTGGGGACACATGCATGTTTTCTAAAATAGCAAAATTTTAGCCTACTCTGATTATCACAAAACCAGGACAGTGAGAATATTTCCATGTAATTGTTCCTATTTTAATTAATAAAGATGTGCTTTAGCCTAGTTATAATGATTTAAAATTCATGGCCTGAAACCACAATTTCTTTTGCACCACCCTAATAAAATGTTTGAAAATGTTCTGTGAGATCACTATATATGAAAAACACATTTCATTTCAGTTTCAGTTGATAGTTTTTTGTACACTGCCTTGTCAAGTTTTAGATTTGAATATAATTTTACACCTGACAATAGGACACAAATCCAATTCATGCTTGAGAGAACATGAACAATACATATTGTGGAGGTGTGAGGAAATAAGCAGTACTGTCAGTGATTTCCCAGGCAAGGTGTGAGGGTAGAGACATCATGAGGAATGGATGGGAGTTATTCCTCTTCCCATCTGCTCTTTGCATCCTCTGCTGTAGATTATGAAAAAATTGAAATGTCTTTTTTTTTTTCATGTTGCAATATTTATGAGAACTGGTGGTACTTTTTCTGTATGGCCTTTTGAAAATGCATAGTAAGGAACTTTATTAAAACTTCAACTGAATGTAAATGTTTCCTCTATATTCCTTCTTTCCTATCCAATCCAAGGAGATAGCTAGGATCTGCAAGGCAGAAGCTGCAAAAATCTCATGGCTCTAGAGGTCTGTTTCAAAGTCAGCTCATTGTAGTGGTCTCTTTGAGTAAAATGGAGGCTGAGGGAAAGGTGGGTTGGAGTGGGAAAGGAGAGTCCTAGACATTGGGAAGAGATGGGACCATGCTTATTAATACTGTCCTGGTGTAGGTGGCAACAATTCTGAGGGAAATGGTGGACCTAGGGAGCCAAATCCCCTAATGGTGCTTCCAGCCATGACAAGCTGCTCATGTTCAAGCAGGCCATGGAAGCAGCAGAGCCAATAATTCAAGAAAAAAATCATATAGGCTTAGACAAGGGGTATGTTGAGGCTCTATCCAATGCTTCTCCAATGCCTTGGTACTTGGAGATAATTGCAGAACTATAGGCAGTCAGGGTATCCTAAGAAGAAATAATGTTACATTTTCCTCCATTTGGTAAGCAGGTACCTCTGACATGTAGTTTCATTTATTTAAAGTCATATCATGCATGAAAGTCTTTATTGCACATGTAATTTTATGGACAGTTTTGCCCATAGAAATATTTACTTTTAATTCATCCATTTAGTTAATAAAGATTTACTGTATAATGACTATATGTAAGATGCTATGCCCAACACGCTGGAAATGAAATGGCTAGAAGGTCCCTCAATGTTTGGAGTGGAAAAGGGCCTGGATAAAGATTGTTTTATTTATCTTTCACTGTTTAACAAATGAACCCCAGATGTAGAGGCTTAAAAACAACAAGCATTTACAGCACCCATGACTTTTCAGATTGGCAGTTTGAGATTCTTCTGTTCTGGTCTAAGCTCAGCCACACACAAGTGGACTTCCTCATGTATCTGCAATCTGCTGCTAGGGAAGCTGGTGGCCAGCTGGTCTAAAATCAACTCAACTGCAACAGCTGCATCCTTTCTCTATATGATCTCTATCATCAAGCAAGCCAGTCAGGACTCATTTGCATGGATTTTCAGTCCTCAAAAAACAATAAGAGGGCAATCCCAATGTACAAGTATTTACAATGCTCTGCTTTTTATCTCATTTGCTAGTGTCCCAATGACTAAAGCAATGATAATATTGGTCCCATTGGAGAGGTGAAGAAAGTCTCTGCTGCTCTTGGTAAAAGTACCTAAAAAGTCACATTAGAAGGCATAAATACGGAGACAGGAAGAATATGTGGCCATTTTTTTGCAACCAGCTATAACAAGTAATATAATTGGGTGTCTTTGGGGTATACAACAGAGTGGGAAATTCTACCAAAAGTGAGGTCAGGAAGAGTTCAACCAGGAAATCATTTTCTAACCAAATTTATAAATATAAATTGATGGGTGGGAAGTGGAAAATGGCACAGGACATTCTGGAAACCCTAAGTATTCCCTTGAGGACACAGTGCAAAGTAATGGGTGACATGGTGCAAGAGAAGTCTGAAGAGGAAGGATGAACCACAGTGGCACTTTTCTATATCCATGAACAAGCACAGATATTTTTTGTTGTTTTCCAACCACTTGTCCCTGTTCAACCCTCTGGAGTCATACAAATCTAGCCACTCTTTTCCCTAGGTGACAGATTTTATTTTTTTCTAATTGTCAGGTGCTTCCCTACTCACCACCCACAACTTTCTTAAATCCATCCTCAAATACTTTCCACAATTTGCTAGTTCTCCTTTTCTAAATGACCTCCAGAACAAATACAGATGTTTGACTCAAGCAGAGAACAGTGGATTTTTTTTTTTTTTTACCAGAGAGTACTCTTAAAACTCCCTGACAGGTTGGCCACAGATGTCCTAAGCTCATTTTTTTTGTGAGGACAATCATAACCCTTTTATAGAGGCCTAAAACAGAAGTACATCAAGGGCTAAGGACATTCACAATATAATTTCTTGGGTCTCAGGGTCAGTAAGATGAAATAACAGTGGCACCACCAGATGCCAGATCACACAATCCCAGTCTACTGGATGTAAATGAATGATGTATCCTTTGGAGGAGTTACCATATATTTGTTGAACCTAGTATGTGTCAGACCCTGTCATACTTTCTAGAACTGCAAAGGAGAGGTAGAAGTGGTCTTTAACCCAAGTTGCTGCAGTCCATTTGGAGGAGACAGGTTTATGACTGAGAATCTCCCATGAAGCCTGATGAGTGCTATGATGGGGAATAATTGCCTGCTCTAATAGATTAATCAAGAAAATCTAGTTAGGACACACTCAGTAAGCTATGACCTTAGTATAACAATAACAGCAAGCATTTACATGGTTTTATTCTGTACCAGCCATTCACTGTTCACAGTGTTCACATATATCAACATATTCCAGCCTATCATAGTTATTCCCTGCACCCCATCACTGTACACCAATGGATGGCCACCTCTTTGAGAGCAGGTAGAAGTTTCCATTTATTTTTATTATAAAATCTCTGTCTCCCCACAATTGCTTCAACAATTGTCTAATGTTTCATGTTGCCATTTTTAGGATCAGACATGGCCCATGGAACTGAGCTATGTCATTGATGATGTCACACAAGGGTTACTGGAAGTCTTTGCACCTATTCAGATCCCAACAGTTCTTCCATGAAGTTGTCAGTCTGAGATCTGACTGTGGGAGAGCAAATTTGGCTACCAACTGATGGATAGTCAGGACTAAATTAGGGTCACCAACTGGGGAGAGGTTGGGACATCACCTGCAGTTAGAAAGGTGAGATAAAAATCCTTCAAAGCCTATTCTTGGTTCACATTCCTCCAGACAAGATGAAGAGATCTTTCTTTAAGCCTTTAGGGAAGGATGGAAGTTAAATTGTCTCTGATTGATGGGAGCTAGGTTGCAAGGGGTCTGATTTCTCCTGGGTAACATTTTCCCTGATTTCTCTTTGACCTGATTTCCCCTGGACCAGAAAAAAAATAAAAAGATTGGAGTGAAGTTGTGAAGCTCACTGAGACTTTCACTGAAAAAGTGCTTCCTATCAATTGGGAGACAATTAACATAAGAATGAATAAATGAAGGGTAAATGAATAAGCAAACACAAGAATTCTACTTTGCATCTGAGGGGCTTTCCAGAATAGGTATAGACAAGTTACACAATTATCAGGACTGTAATTTAATTATTTTACATAGATGGAAAAGAAGGAAATAAATAGGCAACTGGGGCAGAGTTGTGTGGGTTTGTGAAAGAGTGGTTGGGGAGATTTATACTTCATTTTTATTATATTTTCTAATTAGATTGAATACATACTTTTTATTACAAAAGCTGTGAACTTACAAAGCAATCATGCATCATGTATAGGATTCCCATATAATTCCCCATCAACCATACCTTGCAATGCTGGGGAACATTTTTCATAACTGATAAAATGATATTCAAATAATAATGCTAGCACTAGCTCATAACTTATATTAGGTATAGTTTTCCCATAAATTGCCCTAAAGTTAATACCATTTATTAGTATTTCACATTATTATAGTGTATGAAGGAATGTTCTCATGTTTACTGGTAATCATGGCATCATCTACCTCAGTGTTCACAGTATTATGCAGTCCAATGTCTTATAAAATTCATCCAAGGTTTATACTTTGTGACTCTCAGATTCATCACAGAGTTGTGCTGTCCTCCCCCCAGTTAATTTTAGAACAGTTCTTTACTTCAAAAAAGACATATTCCCAACCCCCTTATAGTCTCCTATTTTTGACCCTTAACATTGATATAGTATCTATGTGACCCTTGACACTACATTAAAATATTACTGCTATCTAATGTCCATAAGTGACATTAGTTGTATTTTCTCATATATCAACATATTAACACCTTGTAATAGTTACATATATTTATTCTAGTTCATAGAAGAACATTCTTCTTTTTTGTACTATTATCCACAATCCTCATCCACCACCAAGCTAACTGTGTGATACAGTCTCAAAATTATCCTTTAGGTTTCTCTCTATTGACTTCTACATCCCTAGAATACCACTTTTAGCCATGATCACATTTATAGATCAGCAGAGTTAGTTTTACTCCCTGTAACATGTTAGCATCAACTCTATAAATTTTCAAACATTTGCAATCAATCTTATTAAAAATTCTACATACATTAAGCATCAGCTCCCCTTTACCAAACATTGTTCTAGCTAGTAGTGACCTGTACTCTAGATTTTTAATCCATGAGTTTACACCATGTATTTATTTCATGCTGTTGAAACAATACAATATTTATCCTTTTGTGTTTGGCTTATTTCACTCAACATAATGACCTCAGGTTCATCCATGTTTTCATATGCATCCCTATTTCATTTCTTCTTACAGCTGAATAGCATTCCACTGTATATATATATAGACATTTTTTGTTCATTCATCAGTTGATGGATACTTGGGTCATTTCCATATTTTAGCAATTGTGAACAAGGTTGCTATGAACATTGGTGTACAATGTCAGTTGGCCTTTTTGCTTTCAGTTCTGAGTATATCCCTATGGAACTTCATACAAAAGTTCTGTATTTAGCATCTTGATGTATGACCAAACTGTCTTCCACAGACACGCATCATTCTACATTCCAATCAATATTGAATGAGTATTCCTACTTCTTCACATCCTCTCCAACATGTTTAGTTTTCTAAGTTTTTACATAATAGCCTTTCTATAAGGTATGAAATGGTAGTTTTGATCAGCATTTCCCTAACACCTAGTGATGCTGAGCATTTATTCATGTGGTTTTTGGCCATTTGTATTTCCTTTTTGGAAAAATATGTCAAGTTTTTACCCATTTTTTTAATTGGGTTGCTTTTTTTTTTTTTTAATTTAGTTTTATGATCTTTTTGTATACCCTGGAGAGCAAATGCTTATCTGATATATGGTTTCCAAATATTTTCTCACATTGAGTAGGCTGCCTTTTCACTGTCTAGACAAAGTCACTTGAAGTAAAAAATATTTAATTATGAGGAGGTTCTATTTATCTAATTTTTTCTTTCATTGTTTTTGCTTTGTGTGTAATGTTTAAGAAAACACCACGTGCCACAAAAATCTTGAAGATGTTTCCCTACATTATATTCTAGGCATTTTATGGTTATAGTTTTTATATGTAGTTCTTTGGTGCATTTTGAGTTGATTTTTGTATAAGGTGTGAAATAGGGCTCCTCTTTCTTCCTTTTGGATATGGATATTCAGTTCTCCCAGTACTATTTGTTAAATAGACTGATCCAGCTGGGTGGACATGAAAACCTTGACAAAAATCACTGGACCATAGATATCAGGGTCTAATTCTAAACTCCTAATTCTGTTCCATTGGTATATATGTCTATCATTAAGCCAGTACCATGCTGTTTTAACCACTGTAGCTAATAATAAGATTTGTCAGGAACTGGGAATCCTCCAATTTTGTTCTCATTTTTAAGATATTTCTGGCTAAATGGGAACTTTCACCCTTCCAAATAAATTTGATAATTGGCTTTTTCAGTTCTGCAAAAAGGCTTTTGGAATTTTTATTGGGATTGCATTGAATCTGTAAATCAATTTGGGTAGAAGTGACATTTTAACAAAATTTAGGATACCAATATGTTGCCCTTCCATATTTTTAATTCATCTTTGATTTCTTTAAGCTATACTTTGTAGCATTCTGAATACAGATCCTCTTTCTGTTTGGTTTAGTTTCTTCCTAAATATTTGATTCTTTTCATTGTTATTGAAAATGGATTTTTTCCTTACTTCCTCCTCAGATTGTTCATTAATATTGTATAGAAACACCACTGATATTTGCATTAATATATTATCTTGCCACTTTGTTTAACTTCTTTATTAGCTCTAGTAGTTTTGTTGTAGTTTTGGGGGACTTTCTAAATATAGAATATCATCAGTGAATAGTTAATGTTTAAGTTCTTCCTTTCCAATTTGGATGCCTTTTATATTATTTGCTTGCCAAATTTCTTTCTTGATAAAAACAGACCAAAAGTTAGAAATAGGAGGAAGCTTTCTCAACATGGTAAAGTGCATATATGAAAAACCCACAGCTAGCATTTTACTCAATGGTGAAAGACTGAAAGATTTCTTGCTGAGATTGGGAACAAGACAAGGATGCCCACCATCACCACTGCTATTCAATATTTTGCTGGGGGTTCTAGCTAGAGTAATTAGGCAAGAAAATGGAAAAAAATCATCCAAATAGGAAAAAAAGAAGTACAAAGTTTGCTTTTCACTGGTGATATCATCTTATATCTAGGAAATCCTGAAAAATGCACAAAAAAAGCCTCTAGAACTAATAGACATGTTCAGCAAAGTGGTGGGATACAAGATTAATATCCAAAATCAGTTTCTATACATTGTTACTATACACTACTGTTGAGCAACTGGAGGAGGAAGTCAGAAAAAAATTGTTGTGGAATATAAGGCACTTGGCTGGCCTCAGTAGCAGAAAGTGCTGCAGGAGGTGACAACGCCCCTGCCCACTTGGCCCAGATAAGGTGACCACGCCTAACCGGGCCCCTGCTGCGAGTGACCGATTAAAACAGCCCTCCTCCACAAGTCTCCCGCCAAGTTTCCCGCCTACAACCCCCCTCTCCCCCTCCTGCTTGCCCAACCCTGTAACCAGTTCCCTGCCCAGCAACAACTCCGGCAACCTATAGTAGCAAACCCTGAGCCCAACCAATCAGCATCCAACACGTCACCTCTCCACACTATAAAGCCTTACCCACTTCCTCAATAAAGCGGACTTGGCTTGACACCCGCGCC
>JAQZBX010037553.1:0-23750 GCA_029593785.1 Cabassous unicinctus | reverse complement strand
GTCTTTGGAATCAGATCGACAAGCTTAAAAATTGACTTTGCTACATCCTGGTTGTGTGATCTGAGGTACATTATTTAATCTCTGTAGAACTGTTTACTCATTTGTAAAATGGAGATGATAATAATAGTACCCATCTATGATGTGCCTAGCACAGTATCTAGGAAGAGATATTTATTATATTGTTTGAGTTGTGTTTAAGGGGTAAACATGGTATGATTCGGTGATTGAATCTTGGAAGTAAGGGAGCAGAAGGAGGCAAGGATGATTTACAGATCCTGATTCGGGGCACTGAGTGCCACAAGCTGACATCCAGAGTTAGAGGCAAGACAATGAATTCAGGTTCAAGCATGCTGAGATTAAAGAGCTGCTCTGATGGACATCTCAGTGAGGCTACTGCTGAGAATTGCATGTAGATGTCTAGAGCTCAAAGTGACAAGCTACAGCCCATATTGATTTAACTTTTCAAGCAAAGAAATTTAAAAAAAATTAACAATACAGAAAATGAGTTTTGTTTTAAATTCAGTTTAAAATACACCTCTGTGGTTTCCACTGGAAGTCTAATGGTTAATTTTATTGGGCTGATATCTCAGCCAATTATTGTTATCGAAACTCCCCGTGTCTTAGTGCCCAGCACTTGGTAGATACTCAACAAATATTTGTTGAATGAATCTATTGGGTATTTCTTCTTTGCAAAGTATTGGAGGTTTCTGTAGTCACTGAACTCTGGCTGGATACAGGTGGGCCTAGAATCCCATCTAAGAAATAACAGAAATCCCTTTAAGCTCATGGCACCTGATAGAAGGACGGGAGGAGTTAGTATTACTTGGTTTCAGTGACTTTGCAATAAACTGCTGGTTTCTTCTCGTTCTTTCCCCCAAAGTATCTCTTTAGGAAAAGATATAAATCTTCTCTGAAAAGTGTTTTTTTGAGTTTTCTTTTGTGACTTTGCAACAAGGTCTGAAAGTGTCATAAGAAGAACAAGCTTGAGCAATGCTGCTTTATGGCAGGAAGCCATTTTAGCTCAATGTTACCAACTCAATCCAGCTTGAGCACCAAAGTTTTATGTTCCTAATCATGCAAGAGCCTATGCTTTCAATTAAAATGTGGTGTGACTTTTTGAAGATCACCAATTACAATGACTGTATTCCCTTAACTCAATTGGGCATGAGGGCACATGTCCTAAAACTTGCTGTACTCTCTCATTAGTAGTTATTTCTTACCACCCATAATTCAAGAAAACAGCCCTCACTCTGTGGTCACTATTTCTTCCGTGGACCCTGATTCTCACCATGTGCTTTCTCAACATCCTGTGAATGGAGCAGGCTGGGTTTGAATATCATGGTTATTGAGCAAATTTGAAAATAAGTGGGTTTGTAGGAGTCAGAGTGAGAGGAGTAGCTGGTCTAAGGAGGAGAGTGGGAAGTTAACGGACTGTAGGAGGATGAGTCATAGCTTCTCTGAACTTCAGAAACAGCTCAGCCTGGCCAGCTGTGGGCAGTTGCTTCACCATTTTAGCAAGTAAATCTATTCATATTCCCCTGAATGGAATAGGACAGGAATGGTTGAGAAGTTCAGTTAGAGACTGTACCCTATCACTGCAGTTCCACTCAGAAATGGACTTCAAGTACTGGTCATTAGGTTGCATACTCAGGAATGACCCGGAAGAGGAATTGCTAAGGTGGCCAAGTCTGGAATACACAGAACCTTACTCTTTTTGGTAGAGTTAAGCAGGAGTATCCACTGATACTGCATATTCAAAACCAGGACATTTCTTATGCTTCGTCATTTTTCTCAGTTCAGACACACAAAAAGTTCACATTTATATTTATGTACCACATCCTTCAATGTGCTAAGAGGAAAAAGTTCATAATAACAAGAAGCTGAAAAAAGAGGCATGATTATTGTGGTTAGATTCTATTTGTACCACTCTAAGACTAGTGATATCACTGGAAAGAAGTTCAGAGATGTTAGAGATGTAGAAAGAAGAAAAGGTAAGTAGTTTCAGGTAGGATCAACCATTCCTATCACAAGGGCATGTTTAAGCACGAGTTGTCCAGAGAGACTCCTGGATCTCAGAACCTCCAAGGACTCTGGGTCCATGATCTTGGTAAGGCTACACTTTAGATTCAAAGGAGGAAGGAAATTGTCCCTCTTCTGTAAAAGGGCCCTTAGCTCTTGGGCAAATGCAGTGAAATCAGGATGTTCTACATCTGTCTCTGAGTGAAAGCTCCTTCAAGTTAAGACATTTGCTCTTAGGGTTCTTGATACAACTCTGAGAAACTCTGCAACCTTCAATACCATCTTGTCTCCAAGTTGCTTAGTACAAAAGGAAGATCAATAGAACCACCCATAAGGAAAAAACAGCATGGTTGGCTTTATCGGGAACACAACTTCTTACCTGTGGAAATTACAATATGACAAACTCCAGGGTCTCTTTTTTCTAAGAAAAGGGCTCAGATTTGGGACAAAAAGAGAGAAGGGGTTAGCTGCAGCATCTCTTGTGTAACCCTCTTGTGTAACCTCTTATTCTAGGCTCTGAAGGTCACCTCAGTCTAGGACATCTTGGTTCTGCGGAAAGTAAGCATTTTTCTGAAAGTTGCCACATTGTCATATGAGTCCCATCTGGGAGGAGAACAATTAAGTGGATACATGTGACAACCAAATGGCATAAACAAGATGTGACATTTTTTTCTATGCTATCTCTGTGACAGAAAAGCAAGACAGGAGGGGTTGAATAGGCAATGGAAGACAATGACAATCATGCCCACTATTTCTTTGTCTATTTCTAGAATCTATAATCATTACCCAAATAATCCTCCAGAACACTATGACATACTGTTATTTTATGCTTAGTGTTACAGATAATTGGTGAAGTATTTGAAATGTGGTTAACTCTAGTGTGGTCAACCCCAAATTATCTGAAAAAAAAAAAAAGTGATAGCCTAGCAATAAACATGCTGTTTACTGCTAATATCTAGTGGTTGTTCCTGAAATTCATGGGTAGAAAAGGATATGGGATATATGAGGGAAATCTGCCAGAACCACTCTTATCCCATTAAATGCCAAGTCAGGTTTGGCTGTACTGATCTGGCTTACCAAGCAAATACACCCCTTTTCCTTCATCTCTTTTTGGGTACCCTTTCAGGGATTGGGCTACAAATTTACAACCACACATACCACATATATTTAGAATTACTAACTCAGACTAATAGAGTTTTGTAAGGAAAATTCTTCCTAAAGCTGAAATATAATTGGATTATGGTGATCATTCATTCATTTATTCATTCATTCCATTAATATTTATTGTCTCCTCACTATGCATACTTCTTGTTAGGCATTCACTTCTTTTAAATGTTGAATATTAGATAATAATGTTAAAAAAAAAAAAACTTCCCTCTCACTTTAGCTGGAGGGAATGACAGCTTTGCACTCCTCCTCCAGGCAGGTGTGCCCTTATTCAAAAAGAGGCTGAAGTCTGTCTGAACAAAGAGTTTTGTCATCTCAAGGACAAGTTTTTTAAGAGCAACTTTGCTAAGTTGCTGTCTTCTTCTTCTCACATTCAAACTGATTCTGTAGGTCTGGAGCTTAATTGCAGAAATATTTTAAATTCCACTGATAGGCCAGCCCTAATCAAGATGGCAGAATGATACACTTCAGGGCTCCATCCCCCCACAGAAGCTTTGAACAACCAGCAAGAACTAGCAGAAACATCTTCAGAAAACAGGGGAGCAGATGTGGCTCAAGCAGTTGGGCACCCTCCTCCCACATGGGAGGTCCCAGGTTCAGTTCCTGGTGTCTCCTAAAGAAGATGAGCAGACACAAAGAGCTGACGCAATGAGCTGACAGAATGAGCAGACACAACGATCAAGGAACAGATGTGGCCCAAGCAGTTGGGCACCTGCCTCCCCAATTGGAGGTCCTGGGTTTGGTTCCCAGTGCTTCCTAAAGAAGATGAGCGGACACAATGAGATACACAATGAGCAGACACAGTGAGCAGATAATGAGCAGACAGATGAGGGAGCCATTTCAGGGGGGAAAATAAAATAAAATAAAAGCTTCAGAAAACAGTTAAAGGATTGCAGTAACACAGCGAGTGCTGAATTTAAGAAAAAGACCACTTAAAACCAGTAGGATCTTGTGGCTGGCCTCTCCTCTAACCCCCACTGGCTCCACTGGAGATGGTGTGGAGGGAGCAGAGTGGCCCTCATACACATACTGGGAGCATGTATGTATGGCCCAATCTATCTGGTTGTGTCCTGGATTCACTGTTCCAGAACTTGTCCAGCATATAGAAGGTAGTTCACCCAGATCTCCACAGAATGCAGTGGGACAGCAGTCAAATCATGCTGCCTAGGGCAAAGGATTGTTGGCTGTAGGACACACAGGGCAGTGCCCAGACCCTGAGGAAACTTTTTCCTAGGGAAAAAGCAACATTTGTATTGTTTACAAATACAGGCCTAAGGTCACATGTGCATGCTCAAGACAAGGCAAGACAAGGCAAGACAAGGCAAGACAAGGGGCGTGTGCAAAATGATCAGTGAGGCCCCTGTGCTTTGACTTGAAGCTATTCTCCAAGCTAATTGTATGGATAAGTTCTGAAGAAGAGCAGTGCACAGGTCAGTCTTCAAAAACTGGGAATGGTGATTTATTTTTTTCTTCTTCTCCTTCTCCTCCTTCTTCTTCTGGTACTCAAGGAAAGCTTTGTCATACACTAACTAGATACAAGCTTGAGGAACAGAAGTCTCAGAGTCTAAATGCCATCAATAACACACTAAAATATCAAATATCCAGGTTTCCTCAAAAGATTACAAAACATAAAAAGAAACAGGAAGTGACAGCCCAGGCAATGGAGAAGATTAAAACATTAGAAACCATCAGTGAGGAGGGTCAGACCACGGCCATTCCAGATAAAGATTTTTTTTAAGAAAATGGCCTTAAATATGCTCACAAAGCTACAGGAAAATATGAACAAAGCATGGGAGGAAATCAGGAAAACTATAGATGAACACAAAGAGAATATCAATAGAGAGATGGAAATTATGAAAAGGAACCAAACAGAGCTGAAGATCACAGTAAGAGAAATAAAAACTTCCCTAGATGAGTTCAACAGCTGACTGGAGCTGGCAGAAAAAAGAATCAGAGAACTTGAAGATAAGACAATTGGAATCATGCATTTTGAGAAGCAGAAAGAGGAAAGCATGAAGAAAAGTGCACAGAGCCTAAGGAACCTGTGGATCACCATCAAGTTTATTAATATTCAAATTGTAGGAGTCCCAGAAGGAGAAGAAAGAAAGAAAGAGACAGGAAGGAAGGAAGGAAGGAAGGAAGGAAGGAAGGAAGGAAGGAAGGGAGGGAGGGAGGGAGGGAGGAAGGAAGGAAAGAAGGAAGGAAGGAAGGAAGGGGGCAGAGAGACTATTCAAAGAAATAGTGGCTGAAAACTTCCCAAATTTAATAAAAGATATAAATATACACATCGAAGGTGGTCAAAGAACTCCAAACAGGATAAACCCAAACAGACCCACACCTCATCATGTTATAGTCAAACTGTCAAATACCAAAAATAAAGAATTATGGAAGCTGCAAGAGAGAAGCAATGTGTCACATACAATGGAGCCTCAATAAGATGAAGTGCCAATTTCTCATAGGAAACCATGGAGGCAAGAAGGCAGTGGGAAGACATACTGAAAGTGCTGAGAGCAAAACATTGCCAACCAAGAATTCTGTATCTGGTAAACTGTCTTTCAAAAATGAGGGAATGGAAAGCAGATATGGCTCAGTGGTTAAGCACCTGCTTCCCATGTATGAGGTCCTGGGTTCAATCCCCAGTACCTCCTGAAAAAAAATGAGGGAGGAATTAAGACATCCCTGCATAAACAAAACCTGAGGGACTTTGTTGCTACTAGACTGGTCCTACCAAAAACGGTAAAGAGAGTTCTGCAGGTTGAAAGGATAGTACACTAGACAATTGACTTGTAGACACATGAAAAAACACAGATCTCTGGTAAAGAAAATGACTCGGGTAAATATAAATACAGTACTATTGCATTTTTGATTTGTAACTCTACTTTTTACTTCCTACAGGATCTAAAAGACAAATGCATAAAATGTAATGATAAATCAATTGCTTTGGACCTAATGTATAAATATGTAATTTGTGACAAGAAACTACATAAGGGAGGGGGGATAGAAGGATATAGGAACATAGTTTGTGTATGTTATTTAAGTTACATTCACATCAAAGAAAATGAATTAGGATGTTAACTTTAAGCTCCATGGTAACCACAAAGAATATATCAGAGAATATGCAAGTTCATAGAGACAGAAAGTAGAGTACGTGTTAACAGGGGTACAGGCAGGGGAAATGGGGAGTTAACGCAAAATGAGTATGGGGTTTCTATTTGGGGTAAAGGGAAGGTTACAATAATGGATGGTGGTGAGGGTTCTGCAACATTGTGGATGTGATTAATCCCACTGAATGGTATGCTTGGGAGGAGATGGGATGGGGAGATTTATATTGTATATATGTTTCTGCAGTGAAGAAAAGAAAGAGAAACTAAAAGAGATAATGACAATTAAATGCAATACATGATACTGTATTGGATGGGATCTAAGAATAGAGGAGAAATGCTCAAAAGGACATAATTGAGACATGAGGAAAAAATTGGAATATAGACTGTAAGCTTTATATCACCATTAAATTTCTTGAACTTGATAACTACACTTGAGGTGATTACATAGTGAATATCCTTTTTTTTGTAGGAAATGCACATGTAAGTATATATTATGTATTCAAGGAATATGATGTGTGCAACCTGCTCTCAATTTTTCAGGAAATAGATAGATAGATAGATAGATAGATAGATAGATAGATAGAATGATACAGCAAAGGTGGCAAAGTGTTAAAATTGGTGCATCTGGGTATCTAGGAGGTTTCTACATGGTTTGTATTATTTTTGCAACTGTCCTATAAGTTTGAAATTATTTCAAAACAAAAAGTAAAAAAAATCCCACTGATAGGTGACTTCTTGGAAGTGGAAAATATTTTACTTTTGGTCTGAAGCAGCTCCAGGTACAATGCACAACATTCAACTTCTTACATGGAGTGGTCGAACAGCTGCAGGTTATTACAGGAGCTGGAGAGCATTTTGTATTTAAAATAAAATCCCTACACCTTGCGGCAGCTGCAAAAACATCCACGCAGGAGGAAAAAATGGCTCCCATGAACAAGGGCTTTTGAAGTGTGCCAGACCACGACAAAGCCCTCCTGCTGCAAGGCAGGGTAAAATTTGCCTGCATCCCACAATCATTCTATGTGAAATCCCTAATTAAATTTACTTATTGGGGTCTTCAAATTTTCTTCTCCAAGCAAACACGGGGGTTTGCTTGCCATCTACCTACTCGTACTTTTGTAAAGACCAGTCATGTGACAAACCATAACTATTAATGAAGATTCTCAATAAATAAAGTAATATATATTTAGAATACTCACCCTTGCTGAACTTTTCTACATTAGCATTAGAATGGCTGAAAATATAAAAAGCCATAACAATTCCAGATAAGCTTTAATCCTAAAGCACAGAAAACCAAATTAACTGTCTCCCCAGGGCACATGAGGGTGTATTTTTCTTGCCCACTAAAAACTAAACCCTGATATCTAAGAATTCTACACCTGATATTTCTATTGATTTAATTAGAAATAAGAAAGGAACAAAAGCCACAGATAAATGAATGAGTGTGAATGCCTAATCATCTTTGTTGTAAATTACCTGCATCTTTTCCTTTCATTCGTGTGGCTTGCCAAGTCTTTCACAGTGCTCTTGCTTACATTATTCTACTTGAACCTCACAGCAATCTTGTGAAGCAAGCAGTCACCAGGTGACTAGGGTCATTTTGCAGATGAGGGAACTGAGGCTCTAAGAGGTCACATGACTGGGAACTGGCAGTGGAGCTCTGCTCCCTAAGTATGGATTTAACCTTTGCTGCTTTCCTAAAAGAATTGAGGCAGTTTATCAGTGCAGCTAATACATGGGCATGAGTGTCATGGTATAAGCATGGGGGAAAGGTAGTGAAAGATTAAAAAAGAAGAAGAAGAAGAAGAAAAGAAATGGAGAGTGGATTAAAATGGGACGGGAATAAATAGATTATGCTAAAGTGTGGTTCAGTGCAGCAATTCAGCCCCATGTGTCACAGGATAAAATAGTAGATGAGCAGTTATATGCTAAGCTTCATGATTTCTTAGTGTGGTCCATGAGAATCTTTGAGTTGGCACCCAAGCTTATCGCTAGCAGATACTGTGGTCATGGTGACCTCACACCTTAGAGATAAAGTTAACCTCTGAAACTGAAATTGGGAAGTATCAGATGGTAATGGATATGGAAATACATCACGTGTTCAGGGATTGGAAGACTTAATACTGCTGAGAAGTGACTACTACACAAAGTGATCTACAGATTCAGTGCAAACCTGATAAAAATTCCAGCAGCCTTTTTGCAGCAGCGATGGAAAAGCCAATGTGCAAATTCATATGGAATTGCAAGAGAACCTAAATAGCCAAAACAATCTTGAAAGAACAAAGCTGGAGGACTCATATCTACTCATATCTATAGTCAGTTGATTTTTGACAAGGACATCAAGTCCACTCAATGGGAAAAGAATAGTCCCTTTAACAAATGGTGCTGGGAAAACTTTTAAGCCACATGCAAAAGAATGAAATTGAACTCCTACCTCACACCATATACAAAAATTAACTTACATTTATAAGAACTAAAACCATAAAATTTTTTAGAAGAAAAGATAGGAGAAAATCTTGAGGACCTTGTATTTGGCAATGGATTCTTAGATATGACACCGAAAGTCTGAGCAACAAAAGAAAAATAAATTGTACCACATCAAAATGAAAAACTTTTTTACATAAAAGGACATTATCAAGAAAGTGAAGACAACCTACAGAATGGGAGAAAATAGTTACAAATCATCTATTTGATAAGAGTTTAGTATCCAGAATATATAAAGAATACTGCAAAGCAACAACAAAAAGATTTAAAAAATCCAAGTAAAAATTGGGCAAAAAACTTAAATAGACATTTCTTTAAAGAAGATATGCAACTGGCCAATAGGATATAAAAAGATGTTCAACATCATTAGTCATTAGGGAAACACAAATCAAAACTATAATGATTTTCATTTCCTTAATTGCTAGTGACGTTGAGCATTTTTTTCATGTGTTTTTTCACCATTTGTATTTCTTCTTTGTACAGTTGTCTTTTCAAATCTTTTGCACATTTTTTAATCTGGTAGTTTGTCTTTTTGTTGTTGAGTTGTATGATCTCCTTATATATCATGGATATTATACCCTTATTAGAGACGGGATTGCCAAATATTTTCTCCCATTGAGTCAGCTGCATTTCAACTTTTGACAAAGTTCTTTGAGAGGCAAAAGTGTTGAATTTTGAGGAGGTCCCATTTATCTATTTTTTCTTTTGTTGCCTGTGCTTTGGGTGTAAGGTTTAAGAAACTACCACCTACCACAAGATCTTGAAGATGTTTTCCTACATTTTCTTCTAGGAGTTTTATGGTTGTTGTTTTTACATTTAGGTCTTTGATCCATTTTGAGTTAATTTTTATATGTGAGATAGGGGTCCACTTTCTTTCCTTTGGATATGTCTATCCAGTTCTCCCAGCACCATTTATTGAATAGACTGTTCTGGCCCAGACTTGTCAAAAATCACTTGACTATAGATGTGAGGGTCGATTTCTGAGCTCTCGATTTGGTTCCATGGGTCAACCTGTCTGTCCTTATACCAGTACCATGCTGTTTTTACCACTGTAGCAAAGTAATATGCTTTAAAGTCAGGAAGTGAGAGTCCTCCAACTTTATTTTTCTTTTTAAAGACATTTTTGGGTTCGGGGCATTTTACCCTTCCAAATAAATTTGATTATTGGCTCTTCGATTTCTGCAAAAAAGGCTGTTGGGATTTCTATTGGTATTGCGTTGAATCTGTAAATCAGTTTGGGTAGAATTGACATCTTAATGATATTTAGTATTCCAATCCATGAACATGGAATGTCCTTCCATGTTCTTCAGTTTCTTTTAGCAGTGTTTTCTAGTTTCCTTTTTGTCCTTGGTTAAGCTTATTCAGAAATATTTGATTATTTTAGTCACCATTATAAATGGATTTTTTTTTCTGATTTCCTCCTCAGATTGCCCATCAGTAGTGTATAGAAACACTATTGATTTTTGCATATTAATATTTTATCCCACCACTTTGCTGAACTTGTCTATTAATTCTAGTAGCATTGTTGTGGATTTTTCAGGATTTTCTAGATATAGGATCATATCATCAGTGAATAGGGCAAGTTTTACTTCTTCCTTTCCTATTTGGGTCCTTTTTTTCTTTGTCTAGCCTAATTGCTCTAGCTAGAACTTCTAGCACAATATTGAATAGCAATGGTTACAGTGGGCATCCTTGTCTTGTTCCTGATCTCAGTGGGAAAGCTTTCAATCTTTCACCATTGATTACAATGCTATCTATAGGTTTTTCATATATGCACTTTACCATATTGAGAAAGGTTCCTTCTATTCCTATCTTTTGAAATGTTTTTATCAAGAAAGAGTGCTGTATTTTGTCAAATGCCTTTTCTGCACCAATAGAGAGGATCATATGAGTTTTCTTCTTCAATTTTTCAGTGTGGTTTATTACACTAATTGATTTTCTTGTGTTGAACCACCCTTGCATACCTGTGATAAAACCCACTTGATCATGGTGTGTAATTCTTTTAATGCAGTTTTGGATTCAGTTTGCAAGTATTTTGTTGAGGATTTTTGCATTTATATTCATTAGGGATATTGGTCTGTAGTTTTCTTTTTCCACAGTATCTTTATCTGGTTTTGGTATTAAGGTGATGTTGGCTTCATAGAATGAGTTTGGTAGCATTCTTTCCTGTTCAATTTTTTGGAAAAGCTTGAGCAAGATTGGTATTAAGTCTTTGAATGATTGGTAGAATTCACCTGTGAAGGCATCTGGTCCTGGGCTTTTCATCTTTGGGAGGTTTTTGATGACTGTTTTAATCTCTTCACTTGTGGTTGGTTTGTTGAGGTCTTCTATTTCTCTAGGGTCAGTGTAAGTGGTTTATGTGTTTGTAGTAATTTGTCCATCTCATCTACATTTTCTAGTTTTTGGCATACAGTTGTTCATAATGTCCCTTAGACTGGCTGCTATTAAAAAGTCAGAAAACTGTAAATGTTAGAGAGGATGTGGAGAGATAGGAATGCTTATTTACTGTTGGTGGGAATATAGAATGGTACAGCCACTGTGGAGGACTGTTTGGCAGTTCCTAAGGAAGTTGAATATAAACTTGTCATAGGACACAGCAATACCATTGCTAGGTATATATCCAGAAGAACTGAGAGCAGTGACACGAACAGACATCTGTACATCGATGTTCATAGCAGTGTTATTCACGATTTCCAAAAGTTGGAAACAACCCAGGTGTCCATCAACTGACAAATGGATAAACAAATTGTGGTGTATACACACTATGGAATATTATGCAGCAATAAGAAGAAATGAAGTTGTGAAACATGTAACAAAATGGATGAACTTGTAGGACATTATGTTGAGTGAAGCAAGCCAGACACAAAAGGAGAAATATTGTATGATTGTGCTATTATGAACTAAATATATTGTGTGAAATACAAACATATTATGTGAAATATGAATATGGGCAAAATTGCAGATATAAGGCCGATTTCCTTTGAAGCTGAACAAATGGAGGTTAATACTACAAAATGTTAATATCAGACAAAAAAAAATCTCCCACATTGTACTAAGTGAAGGAGATCAGACACAGAGTACTACATACTGTATGATTCCATTCCTTAGAAGGAATGGATTCCATTCCATTCCTTAGAAGGAATGCTAAGGGGTGTGGGTCTTTCTTTTCAGAGTAATGAAATTGTTCTAAAATTTTTGAGATGATGAATGTACAACATTGTGATTATACTAAAAGCCATTGATTATATGCTTTGGATAGCTCATACGGTATGTGAATATATCTCAATAAAACTGCTTAAAAAACAAATAAGTAATTGTGCAAGAATAGCCAGAAATAGCAACTATGTACAGCAGAGGAAATATTGAGAGATTGAAAGGTGAAGAATTTTCTTGTTTGTCTGTTTTTTTATTATTTTTATTATTGAAATAATGAAAATGCTTTAAGAATGATTGAAGTGATGAATGCACAACTATGTGATTATACCAAATACCATTGATTGTACACTTTGGATGGATTGTATGCTTTATTAATATGTATCAGTAAAATTGATTTGTTTTAAAAAAAGCTACAATGAGATAACATTTCACACCCACGTGAATGGCTATTGTAAAAAACAAGAGAAAATAGCATGTGTTGGTGAGGGTGTGGAAAAAGAAGAACTCTTGTGCATGGCTCGTTAGAATGCAAAATGGTGTAGCTGATGTGGAAAACAGTTTGATAGTTCCTCAAAAAGTTAAGCATAGACTATGACCTGGCAATTCCACTCCTAGGTATAGACCCCAAAGAACTGAAAGCAGATACTCAACCAGATACTTGCACACTGATGTTTATAGCAGCATTATTCACAATAAAGAAAATATGGAAACAACCCATGTGTCCATCAACAGATGAATGGATAAACAAAATGTGGTATATCCATACAATAGAATATTATTCAGCCATAAAATGGAGTGAAGTTCTGATACATGCTACAAAATGCTTGAAAACATTATGCTGAGTGAAGTAAACCAGACAAAAGGACAAATACTGTATGATTCCACTTATTTGAAATATCTAGTATAAGCAAATTCATAGACAGAAAGTAGATTAAAGGTTACAGGGGCTGGGGGAAGGGAGAAGTGGAGTTATGGCTTAATGAATACAGTTTCTGTTTTGGGTGATGAAAAAATTTTGGTGTTGATGGTCGCATAACATTGCAAATGTAATTAATGCCACTGAATTGTACACTTAAACATGGTTAAAATGGCAAATTTTATGTTATATATGTGACCACATATTTTTAAAAAATATATGGAGAGAGTAGGAAATGCTTTGGCTATAACAAACGTAGGTAAGGAGAATTTGACTCAATTTTCTCCACCAAAAACAAAACAAAAACAAAAACAAGAAAATAAGAAAAAGGTAATGGGTGAAGTCAGACTAAATAATAGTCAGTAACTGATTGACGAAGGAGATAGAGTTGGCCTAAACTAATCAATGTATTGTACCAGGACATCTACTTTAACTTCTCTGAGGCTGAACATAATAAGTGCTTTACCTGGAGGAATATGAGTGAATCATGTTATCCTTTATCTAGGGAAGACTGACTGTTCATTGGAGGGGAAGCAACCCTCTCAAACAAGGAGCTAGCCAGTAGGAATTCGGCAGCGGGAGTGGGGAAAGGGCAGTCACTGACAATCACTGAAATACCTTATTGTGGGCAGGAGGCTTCATCAGGCGTCTGGGTGGCTAGGGATCCCTGTGCTCTGATTTCATGCTTACCAAAGAGTCCCTAAGGGACCTGGATTACTGAAAGGGGGCTGCTGGGGATGCAGTAAATAGTCTTTTGAAAGACCAGTCTCCTTTACAAAGTAATAAACTGGCATTCTGGCTTACATTTCAGGTCTTTAGGGATAGCTGGTGTGAATCTGTCCTCCATGATGCAACCAAATCTGGGGTTTCTGAATCAGCAAAGCAGAACCCTGATCTCAGAGTGTGATAAGCGTGCTAAGGTCCTTCCCCTTCAGGTTGTCCTGTCTGGTGGACAGCCAGTCTCTTGGGACCACAACTCCACTGGTCCCATCATGACAGTGGACATGGGTTTTTTGTTTTGTTTGTTTAAACGAGCGATTTACTTGTGGCATGTAAGGACTATAGTTTGGTTCAGGGGCTGTATCAGCTTCACCCTGGGACTAGTCTTATCTTTGATATCTCAAGCTATTTAACCTCAGTCCAGGTTTTCTTATGCATATGGTGAAGAGATTTCATCAGGTGGTCTTTATCATTTGTCCAATTCACTTAGTCGGTCAGTGACAAATGGGCCCCTATCCCCTTATTTTCTCCTACCTTCTCCCCACACAAATTTCCTGCCTAGGGAGTAAAGCCTGGGTAGGAAGGCAGTTTGAAATGGATTTCCCTTCTCCTTAACTGGGTTGGAATCCATGGAGGTAAATTATGCATAGAATTCTGTTACTTATAGGAAGACCTCAACATTAAAGAATCAACTCAGCCGTAAACCAATGTCTCCCAACTTTTTAAAATCTCACTGGGCATGTATAAAAAGTGAAAATGATAGAAAATGATAATATTTGTATGTGGCAGACTGAGTAAATGCATGGGCCTGATCTTAGTCACCTCAAGTCACCCGTAACCCATGCCCCAGCACACTGGCTGGGATGTTCTATCATAAGCTTTGTCAAGCCAGGTGACACAGAGAGCAATGCTAGATTGTTATCTCTTCTTGGGATCTAACTCTGATTGGTAAACTAATTTCCTCTTGTCTCAAAATAGAGGTGCCTGCCTTCCATTATACAGTGATGATTTATTTTACAAGGGCTATAGGTAGGCGAGAACAAGCTTCTTGGGTTTCATGTCTTTCTGTAACATGATGACACATTCTACAGACCATTGGTGCCTATTTCTTGTCTTGTCATTGCTTGTATCCACATCTATCACCACTATTCTCTTCTTTCAACATGATTTATTTAGTAGTATAGTATGCTTTGTTTCTCAAGTTGATTAACATCCTAAGAAATGGTCAGGAAGCAGACTTATCATTTCAATATGTTCTACCAATCTCCTTGAAAATACTCTAGAAAGCAGAGTCTTCTTTATAAAGTCTTTTCCCACAATACAATAAAAAATTTAGGTCCCATCTCCATACCTCATAACTTTACATTGTTAATGGATAACAATAACTTACTTTAATGTTACTGCTTTAGCATCAGAGTGTGATAAAATCAGTATACAGTGGTCTAGTAAGGACGTTTTTTTCTTTTTATTAAAAAAAATAGATTTTATTTTTACAGCCATTTAGGGTTACAGAAAATTTGAGCAGATAGTACAGAGAGTTCCCAAACAATCCATACTCCTCCCAATTTCCCTATTAACATCTTGCATTAATGTGGTACATTTGTTAAAATTGATGGACTAATAACAATATATTATTATTAACTAAAGTCCATAGTTTACATTAGAGTTCACTCATTGTGTTGTGCAGTACTATGGGTTTTGACATATGCATAATGTCATGTGTCCACTATGACAGTATTGTAAGGAATAGTTTCAAGCTCCTGAAAGTCCCCTATTCTCTACCTATTCCTCTCTCATTCCCATCCCCCAAATCCCAGACAACTATGGATCTTTTTTTAACCATTTCTACAGTTTTGCCTCTTCCAGAGTGTCATATAGGTGGAATCTTATATAGCATGTAGGCTTTCCACTTAGCAATATGCATTTAAGCTTCTTCCATGTCTTTTTGTGGTTTGAGAGCTTGTCATTTATTTTTATTACTGAATAATATTCCATTATATAGAAGTACCACAGTTTATCCATTCACTTATTGAAGGACATCTTGTTTGCTTCCAGTTTTGGGCAATTGTGAATAAAACTGCTGTAAATATTCATGTGCAAATTTTTGGGTGGACATAGGTTTTCAACTCATTTGTGTAAATATCTAGCAGCACAATTGCTGGATCATTTGGTAGGACTATGTTCAGCTTTGTAAGAAACTGATAAATTGTCTTCCAAAGTGACTATACCATTTTGCACTCCCACCAGCAATGAATGAGAGTCCCTGTTGCTCCACATCCTCCCCAGCATATGGGATTGTCAGTGTTTTGGATTTTAACCATTCTAATTCGTGCACAGTAATATCTCATTGTTGTTTTAATTTGCAATTACCTAATAACATATGGTACTGAGCTGTTTTCCTATGCTGATTTTCCACCTGTATACCTTCTTTGTTCAGATCCTTTGCCTATTTTTTTTTTAATTGGGTTGTTTGTTTTCTTATTGTTGAATTTTAAGAGTTCTTTGTATGTTTTGGATACAAGGTCTTTATCAGTGAAGTGTTTTGCAAATATTTTATCCCAGTCTGTGACTCACTTTTTCTTCCTCTTAACAATGTCTTTTGCATAGCAGATGTTTTTAGTTTAATAAAGTATAAATTTCAATTGAGTTTTAACTGAAGTATAACTAAAGTGTCAGTGCAATTTTTTTTTTTTTTTTTTTTTTTTTTTTTTTGCATACCATCTTGGCTGTCTTGTAATCTTACTCATGTTTGCATGCTTTCCATAGATATTTTTGGCACACCTGTCAAGTATTAGATACTGCATTCCGTCTTCCTTCTCCTCATTTTCTATTTCTCTTTTCATGATCTTTTCTTCTTCTATCCCTGTTTCTCTGAACTTGCATCCTCTTCTCCACTTTCTCGCTCATTTTCTGCCCATTTTCTCCTTTCTCCTCCATTTATTATTTATTCTTGTATTTCTCTATCACATTTCTTTAGATTTAGTTAGATGTCTACAATGTAAGACTTAAATTATAACAAACACTTACTTTGATTAAAATAACTACATTCATCATTTTCACAAGGGGTTGCTAAGTTTCTGATCTATCCAGGCTTGTTGTTCACACTGTATGACAGGCCTAACTACCCACTTTGCTGATCTCCTGTCTGATGGCTGAGGTTCCTGAGGGTAGAGCCTGGAGATATTTCCTACTGGAAGTCCTATGGAATTCCCAGTCAATGAGGAAGGTCCACCTTATCAAAGACCAAGATGAGAAGTGCAAAGTATGGTGTAACAAGAGGGTGGGAGAATTTAGGAATCAATATAAAGGGCTGGCAGTTCCAAGTAGGGGGCAGGGTGGAGCAGGTGTAACTCAGTGGTTGAGTGCCTGCTTTACATGTACAAGGTCCCAGGTTCAATCCCTAGTATCACCTAAGGGAAAAAAAAAATTAGCAAGTAGGAGGCAGGAAGATAAATTTGGAGAAACTCTGAGAGCTGATGAACAAGGAACCTCAAGAGGTGCTTTTATTGTCCTTGTTCCAAGTATTTATTGCTGTGTAACGTACCACCCCAAATTTTGGCATAAAACAACAAAAATCATTTATTATCTCTCATAATTCCAGGCAACTGGCTTTTGCTAAGCAGTTCTTGCTTGGAGTCTCTCATGTGGTTGCAGCCAGATGGTGGCTGAGGTCGGAGGCTGGGAATAATGGTGCCTATTGGATACGACTTCACCTGGGGCAGTTGGTGGAAACACCTACATGGGGCTTCTCCAGGTGGTCTGGCTTCCTCACAACACGGCAGCTCAGTTCTAAGGGCAAGTAGCCAAAGGAAAAGCCAGGGGGAAACTGCATTGGCTTTTATGATCTGGTCTTGGGAGTCACATGCTGTCATTTCTGCCATACTCTATTGGTTGGGCAGTCACAAAGGTCCACCCGGTTTCAAGGGGAGGGAGTATAGACTCCACCTCTTGATGAGAGATGACAAGATCACATTGTCAAACATGCACATGAGATGAGAGAGCTTGTCATGGCCATCTTTGGGTAATATAGTCTGCCACAGTCTGTCCTCCAGCCACAATGATTCACACCCATTCCATATGCAAAATGCATTCACCCCACTCCCAAGACCTCTAGTCTCATGGCTTTATAGCATCCGGGCAGGTTGAGAGTGAACCAAAACAGAGGATTTCCTCCACTCTACCTGCCACACAGAAGCTCCCATTCCCATTCCTCTGACCAGAAAGAGAGGGTTTCTCTTGGGTTTTTCTGCCCCTACTGCTTAAGCAGTTCTTTCTGGGTTTCAGGCTGGTCTGAGTCTATTGCAAGAGATATGGAAGAAAAAAGCCTGGAATATTCACCACCTTATTGATTTTCTTGAATTTTGATTTTCCTCCCTTTTGGGGGATTAAATCATATCCCCCACAGGCACATGTAAGTCTTAATCCCTGGCCCTGTGGGTGTGAACACATTTGTAAATAGGATCTTCAAAGATGCTATTAAGATGAGGCCAAATTGAACCAGGGTAGGACTAGAATCCTTTTTTTTATTTTAATTTATCCCCGCCACCCCCCGGCCTTGATGGTTTTCTTGTCTGTTTGCTCGCCTTCTTGGAGACACTGGGAACCAAACCTGGGACCGCCCACACGGGAGGCGAGTGCCCAACGGTCTGAGCCACATCTGCTCTCCACAGGCTGCGGCATCTGCTGGCTTGTGACATCTGCTCATTTAGGTGTCTGCTCATTGCGGTGGGTGTGGCATCTGCTTGTCTTCTTTAGGAGGCACCGGGACCTGAACCTGGGACCTCCCATGAGGTAGGAAGGTGCCCAACTGGTTGAGCCACATCCGCTTCCCTAGAATCCTTTAAAGCAAAGGAAATTTGGAAATGGAAGAAGGAGTAAGGAGGAGACAGTAGGAAACAGATCGCCATGTGATCAACGATTGCTGGCAAGTCACCACTAGAATGCCACAAACTTCAGAGAAAGCATGCCCTGCTGGTACCTTGATTTTCTACTTCTTGCCACCCAAGCTGTGAGACAATAAATTCCTGTTGTTAAAGCCAACCAATTTGTGGTATTTATTATAGCAGCCCTGGAAAACAAAGATGCTCTTCAATTCACCTATTATTTACTTTCCAAGTCCTCACTCATTGCTTTATGTAGTCCATTCCGGGCTTTTAGATATAATCAGTGGGAGAAAGTCTGTGGAGTCTGCTCACTCCATCTGAACTGGTTCCAGTTCAGATGGAGTGAACCAGAAGCTGATTCTTAATTTTAGATTTGTTTGCCCTCTGCCTGGGAACAAGGAACAGTTTTATTTTCAAGTCCTGTCACCTTTATATTTAACTGTTTGTTTTTGAGCTCATCTCTCTTCTCTCTCTTTTTATTGAAGGCAGCTAGAAGAAGCCAGGTGACACTGTCAACATTATGCTTGGAAATTGCCTTAGGTAGATTACACAGTTCATTAGGTACATTTTTTATTTTCCAAGTCTGCACAAGCATCAATGTTGCTGAGCTTGCTGCCACTGTTTCCTTTCTTCCAGTTTCCAGTAATATTATCCTCCTGTTTATTTAAGCCCCCACTGACAGACTTCTCAAGGCCTTTCTACCTTCCCTCCACTGCCTATTCCCAAAGTCAGTGTCACATGTTTAAGTTTTTGTATTACAGCAGCACTTGCTTTGATTCCAAAATCTGTGTCAGTTCAAGTCTGATCAGAGAAACAGAACCACCTTGAGTGAAACAAAATTTGCTGTAGGGATTAGAATTTATGTGATTATGGGAGCTGGTTAAGCTGTTCTGTGCAACCTGTTGTCCCTGTGTCCAGACGTGGGCCTGAAGTCAGCAGGGTTGGTTCATGAAGGAAAGATGGATGTGAAATGGGAGAAAGGAAGCACTAGCCACAGCCTGAGAGGACGAGCTGGAACCCATGTGGAGGAACTGCAACTCATATCCGTCTCTCACCAGGACCCACATTGGTCTTTCACGCCTCCTAGCCTCCAACTTCTATGATGAAGGTGGCCTGCAGAAGAGCAGGCGCACTTTGCTATGGGGCTGCTCACAAATCTAGTGCAGTATTCAGAGAAGCGGAAGAAGGAGTTCTGGTAGGAGCTGAAGGAATTGCAGGCCCAGTTGCCGTTTTCCATTAACAAGTGAGTGGGCAGACCCACGGCACTGCGTGCAAGCTGCAATAATGCCTGCCCCATGCCGACTTTCTGACTGCAAATATGGCTGCCATTTCACATCTGCCTTCCAAATTTTGCTCAAAATTATCTGGGAAACATAGTTCCAGCTTAGCTACATTGACAGGTACAAAGCCACCATAGTCCTAAAGCCCCTGGCCAAGGATTAGGAGTACAGCCTGAGAATGCACAAGAAGTATCTATGTACCTGCAATGGCAGAGTCTGGCTATTTGTGTGACTCAAGTGCAAAGAACTTACATAAAGGTAGAGAAAGTTAGTGCTTGTAAATCAATGATACTAGATAATTAAAAAATAAAAATGAATACAGAGTTCACTTTGGCAGCACATATACTAAAATTGGAATGATACAGAGAAGATTAGCATGGCCCCTGCGCAAGGATGACATGCAAATTCATGAAGCATTCCATATTTTTAGATTTTGACGATATTCTCTCATAATTTGTAACAAATGTCTCATAACAATGCAAGGTGTTGGTGGTGGGGTGATGTATGGAACCCCTGTACGATGTTATGCATGTTTGCTTTGTAAGTTCACAACTTTTACTTTACATTTATTGTTTATGTATGTTCACATATAAATGATATTAAAATAATAATAATAATAGGGTGGGTTGGGGGAAAAATACACCAAATGTAAGATACTTTGGTTAGTAGCAATACTTTGAGGATGCTCTTAAAGCATTAGTTAAAAATGTTTCACAACAATGCAAGGTATTGGTGGTAGGGTGAGGTATGAGAGCCCTGTATGATGTTATGTATGTTTATTTTATAAGTTCACAACTATTACTATATACTTATTGTTTATATGTTATGTATGTGATATACTTCAATAAATGAAAAAACATGAAAAAAAAAAGAATACATATCCAGAAAAAAGTAATTAATATTGAAATGATTATTAACCTATTCCAGCATACCCCAAACTGATCAAGACAGGAATAGGGTCTCTACAAGGCAATTAAGTTTGAGAAATTCTGCATGCTATATCTTCCTCTTGGGAAATTCAAAAAAGAACATTTGTATATTAAAGACTATGCAAAGTCCTGAAAAACATCCACATTATGGATAGAATTGTGTCCCCCCAAAAAGATACATTCAAGTCCTAACCCCTGGTTTCATGAATGTGATCCTATTTGGAAATAGGATCTTTGAAGATGTTATTAGTTAAGATGAGGCCAAACTAGATTATGGTAGACCAATATGACTGGTGTCATTATAAGGAGAGTAAATTTGGACACAGAGAGATAGAGAAGAGAATGCCAGAGAGATAGAGAGGAGAATGCCATGTGATGACTGAGGCATAGAACGCCATGGATTGCTGGTATTCCAGAAGCTAGAAGAGGCATAGAACAGATTCTTCCCTACAGACATCGAAGGAATTGTGGACCTGCTGGCACCTCGATTCTGGACTTTGGACCTCCGGAACTGTGAGACAATAATTTCTGTTGTTTGAAGCCACCCTGTTTGTTTACCTTTGTCATGGCAGTCCTGGGAAACTAAGACAATCCAGTATTCCTCTTTCACATACCCCACTGTTTCATACCTTATTTACTGATAATCCTAAATTGCTCTTTTCTTTTATACCTGGCGGATGATGTTGAGTTATTGCATGGTAATATTATCTGCCAGCTGTTGCTGGCAGTCAGGAAAGGAAGACAGACATTGTTGTGAATTGAATAGTGTCCTCCAAGAAGCTGTTTTGAAGTCCTAACCCCCAGTACCTGTGAATGTGACCTTCTTTGGAAATAGTCTTTACAGATATAATCAAGTTAAGATGAAGTCACACTCGGTTTGGGTGGGCCCTAAATCTAATATAAGAAGGAAATCTGGACAAAGAGACACACAGGGAGACTGCCATGCGATGACAGAAGCAGAGGCTGGAGTGATGCATCTACAAGCCAAGGACTTCCAACGACTGCTGGCAACCACCAGCAGCAAGGACAGAGGCATGGAACATATTCTCCCTCTAAGCCCCAGGAAGGAACTGACCCTCCTTATACCTTTATTTTGGACTCTGGCCTCCAGAACTGTGAGAGAATAAATTTCTGTTGTTTTAAGCCACCCAGCTTGTGGTACTTGTTACAGCAGCAACAGGAAACTAATACAGATGTGAAGTGGGGGAGAGGAAGCACAAACTGGAACCCAATGGGGGATACATTAGAACTTTGGTCTCTCTCTCATTGGAAGCCATGTTGGTCTCTCACACCTCCAAGCCTCAATCTTTGATGATGCTTGGTGAGGTGCTGTAGAGATGAATACGGAGAGAATAGGGTTTTGGGTGTGGGGAACAAGACGGTTGACCCCTGCCAGATGGAATTACCCCTTCCATCTGTGCCAAGTGGATCCTCCAGCTTGCTGGGCACCTGGAACTTGCTTGTTCACCTATAGTTGCTGGCCAGGGCAAGTGCCCTCTCATCTGGCCTAACCTCTACCACCATCCTCTTCCCTTTTGTTCTCTTGCTCTTTGTCAGGTATGGGAAAGACCAGAGCTATGGACATCAACAGGGTGTGAAGAGACACCTGGGCAACGATCCATACAGGAAGGCGTGGGCAGGTGTGAGTGGGTGGAGAGGGAGTGAGGGTCACTGGCATTGTAAAACCAGCTGGTTTTGCAGGGGCAGGGGAAGGAAGAGCCCTCCTAGCCACACCGTGATTGCAGATATCCAGCAACATCCATCTGTATATTCCAGGCCTCTTCCTGGCTCATGCCCTGCTTTCTGCTTCCTCCTCCTGCCTTTTCTCTAGCTCAGATTTTGGCTTTCCTTTGGAACTACAATTAGGATTTTTTCCCTCAGCGATGGACCCCCATTCTGAGCAACTCCTGTGGCTCTGGCCTTGTACCAATGCTCTGAGTCAGACTCCAGGCTCACTTCTGCTCTTCAGCCAAGTGAAGATTCTCTCTGCCACCTTGGCACCTGGGAAGCAGATGGGTCTGTCTATTCTTGTAGTGCTCTTATCACAAAGCATCTTCAGGTACTAGTATCAGCCAGCTTCTAGTATCAGCCATGCTTTAACACTGATGTCTTTGCAGCCTAGTGATGATTGTATTATTTTAATAAAGTGTACATCTCTACAGCAACTCACCTGGCACTCTGGAACAGTAACAACAGCTTCCCTTTGTTCAGGGGCCCCTTGCAAGCTCCTTTAAATGCATTGTCTCTAATCCTCAGAAACCCTGAAAGATAGAGGATATTGCCCCAATTTTACCCGTGAGAAAACTGGCTCCCAGAGGGCAACTTCACACAGCTACTAAGCGTCAGAGCAGCAAGTCAGACCCACGTCTTCAGACTCCAGGGCCGGCACCCCACCTCCCCCCACCGCACACATGCCTTAACAGAGATATTGGTTTCTATTAAAACCAGCCCTTGGCCCAGAATTGTCCTCACTCTCTAAGGACTTCCTGCATTTTCTTCTAAATCTCAATTCAAACGTCCCCTTAGGAGCCTCTGTCAGAATGCTCCCCTCAGTATTTTCTCCACTCAGTAGCCCTAAAACAATTCCTGCAGTGAACCCAGTCACCGAATTGCTTTGGGAAATATATACTTTCTAAATTGAAACTGTCACATAAACATGAGAGTTATCCCTACCCAGGAGGTTCTGGTGTGTTTCTCTTCCAGGTGTCTCTACAGCTTTCTTTTTCAGAATCTCCCTTTCTCATTTCTGCCGCAGACAGACTGCCCCCTGCATCTCACAGTGGGAGAGAGTGTGGTCTACGATGTGAACTATGGTCCATGCTTAGTGGCAAAGCCCCAGGATATGTATATCCATTGCAGGTGATGTGCCACACTAATGAAAGATGTTTATGTGAGATGTTATGGGAGGTGTGGGAGGTGGGGAACATGGGAATCCCTGTAATTTTTGTGTAACATTTATGTAATGTAAGCATCTTTTAAAATATATACGAAAAAAAAAAAAAGATCCTTCAGTTGAAGAACCGTATGGCATAGGCTAGGAAAACTAATCTAATGATTATTTTCTAGTACATAGTCATAGTTCTGATATGTTT